>CM042379.1:2077500-2200000 GCA_023634145.1 Thymallus thymallus | reverse complement strand
GTGTTTCTTCTCGGGTGGCAAACCGTGCCAATATATCCTCCAAACACTGGCTTCGAGGGCATTATCACTTTTTTACAATGGGTTACCAACATATTCCAAAACGTTGTTTGATGAATTTATTAATACTATTTCATCCTTCCACAAGATATAGTCCCGACACAAATCTAGGGTTGCTACCCAAGCTGGCTGGTCGTTCGTTCCATCGGTTCGGTCGCCAGAGACGCGACCCAGTCGTTAAGTCTTTTTGTTCTGTATCTACAGTATTGACACGACTCAGTCGTTCATTCTAAATGTTGTTTTGCCATACTTGCTGGCAACGTTCTTGTCCCTTGCTACGGCTAATTTACAATCACGTCAAACTGTGCAGCCAGAATAACAACAAAGTAGTTGCATTTGTTTAAACTGTTTTCTAGTGACATTTATTTGGATACATCCATAACAATGAGCTAATGATGTGTGATTTAACCTTGTATAGAAATGAATGTGCTCTCTCTCGTCAGGACACTGTTGTTCAGAGGAGCTAGCCAACATCACAGCTGACACAATCCCTTCAAACTGAAGGACACTGTTGTTCAGAGGAGTTAGCCAACATCACAGCTGACACAATCCCTTTAAACTGAAGGACACTGTTGTTCAGAGGAGCTAGCGAACATCACAGCTGACACAATCCCTTCAAACTGAAGGACACTGTTGTTCAGAGGAGTTAGCCAACATCACAGCTGACACAATCCCTTTAAACTGAAGGACACTGTTGTTCAGAGGAGCTAGCGAACATCACAGCTGACACAATCCCTTCAAACTGAAGGACACTGTTGTTCAGAGGAGGTAGCCAACATCACAGCTGACACAATCCCTTCAAACTGAAGGACACTGTTGTTCAGAGGAGCTAGCCAACATCACAGCTGACACAATCCCTTCAAACTGAAGGACACTGTTGTTCAGAGGAGCTAGCCAACATCACAGCTGACACAATCCCTTCAAACTGAAGGACACTGTTGTTCAGAGGAGCTGGCCAACATCACAGCTGACACAATCCCTTCAAACTGAAGGACACTGTTGTTCAGAGGAGCTAGCCAACATCACAGCTGACACAATCCCTTCAAACTGAAGGACACTGTTGTTCAGAGGAGCTAGCCAACATCACAGCTGACACAATCCCTTCAAACTGAAGGACACTGTTGTTCAGAGGAGCTAGCCAACATCACAGCTGACACAATCCCTTCAAACTGAAGGACACTGTTGTTCAGAGGAGCTAGCCAACATCACAGCTGACACAATCCCTTCAAACTGAAGGACACTGTTGTTCAGAGGAGGTAGCCAACATCACAGCTGACACAATCCCTTCAAACTTTAGCTAGAAAGACTGTTGTTTTACCTCTATTCTACTGATATATTTCATTGTATATATGATCACCATTCAGTGCATCATTTAAAGGACTTATACTACCGTTCAAAAGTTTGGAGTCACTTAGAAATGTCCTTGTTTCTGAAAGAAAATAAAACATTTTGCCCATTAAAATAACATCACATTGATCTGAAATACAGTGTAGACATTGTTCATGTTGTAAATGACTATTGCTGCTGGAAACAGCTGATTTTTTATGGAATATCTACATAGGTGTACAGAGGCCCATTATCAGCAACCATCACTCCTGTGTTCCAATGGCACCTTGTGTTAGCTAATCCAGGTTTAGCATTTTAAAAGGCTAATTGATCATTAGAAAAACATTTTGCAATTATGTTAGCACAGCTGAAAACTGTTGTGCTTTATTACTCTGAATATAAATGTTATTCTTCTCTTTTCTGCAGGGATAACACATAGATGGTGGACAATATATTCCTACTGTAGTAATGACTAAATGTCTGAGACAGACAGACAGCAAGGTTTATATAAATCTCCTCTGTTGAAAACTAAATGTTAGTCTAAAATAAATAATGTCTAGATGCGTTTCATAGTGGATATTATAATAAATTGCCTGGCTGGGCTGATGAGACAGTGGATTGCTCAGTCAGATGGAACAGAGTAAATAGGCATTTTAACATCATAGATTTAGTCGGTGGTAACTTGTGGAAGACATACCGGCTGGAATGCGGTTTTAACCAATCAGCATTCAGTATTAGACCCACCCGTTGTATAAAGCTAATTAAGTATGAGAGCATAGAGTCTTCTAAGAAGGCTTGACTATGAGGCGGAGAGGTGCGGTAAGTAAGGGAGAGAATAAGAGTTGTTTAAGACAACTGGCCCCCATTGACCCAGTCGGATGTTATTTTCACACCATTGAGACACTTAAATAGAAACACGACAGCAGCCACTTTCTCACACAAACAAACACGTAATCACACACGCTCTGTTTAGTAAAATTAGACATTTAAAACAGTATATATTAAAAAAGGAAACCACTCTTGAAAATAACACTCAATAACATTATTGGAACTGACACGCTAAATCAATACACTCAAATGTAAGCCTTTTCTGCTGCGGTACACAGACACACGTCACCTCCTAGTCCACACCTTCTCATCCTCACGTCTTCACACTAGTGCACACATTAACCCTGAAACACAGTGGCACACTTACTTATTCACATGTGAACAATGTGGTTCTAACCAACAAACAGCCCATAAACAGAGCCCTGCTATCCAGCACACTGACACGTACAGACCCACACACCCACACTCAGGCCAGGCATTAGCTCGAGTCTCAGTATAGATTCTGATTTAATGTAGGATCAGTTTAGCCTTTTAGATCATAATGAATAAGATTAAATACACCTGGGGGGACCTTATCCCAGATCAGCATTCCTACTCTGAGGCACTTACAGAATCAAGTGGCCCAGGTGGTTACAGTAAGGATATTATGTCATACTGGGTCTCCTCGTTGTCTCAGCTCATGCCTCGTAGAGCCTGCTCTCTCTCTTTCTCTTCCTCATTGGGTTCATCCTTGGCTCCATCCATCCTCCATCCTTCCATCCATATCTCCCTTGGTCCTCCCCTCTCTCCCTCTCCTCTTCCATCCTTCCTTCCATCCCTCCCTTGGTCCTCCCCTCTCTCCCTCTTCTCCATCCTTCCTTCCATCCCTCCCTTGGTTCTCCCCTCTCTCCCTCTCCTCCTCCATCCTTCCTTCCATCCCTCCCTTGGTTCTCCCCTCTCTCCCTCTCCTCCTCCATCCTTCCTTCCATCCCTCCCTTGGACCTCCCCTCTCTCCCTCTCAGTGGAAACTGCATAATTGATAGACATCTCTGTCTACTCCTGCACTCTCTCTGCTTTGCCTTAATGTTCTCTGGCAGCTACTTAAACCAACATCAATCTTTTATTGCGAGACCAAAATATGTTTGTGGTGGGTGGAGGGTGCATGCATGAGAATCATATGTGTGCTCATTGGGAGGGGGTTAAAAAATCCCTCTTATTTTCGGCGCAGGTTACTATGTATCAACTGTGATTGATCCATTTTCAATATGTGTTGGAGAGTTATAGCCTAGTTAAAGCCAAATGTTGTATACAAGACAGCGCTTGGGATAATGTATCTTCATGCAATCACCATATGTAGGGCAGTGAAAGGAGGCCAGAGTAGGAGTGGGTAGTTTGAGCCTGAGAGTCTGAGCCCAGTAAATTTGAGCGAAAGGGGCGGCTGGGCGGAGACAAGGTGAGAGCAGCAGAGGGACTGGGGGAGGATGGAGGAGGATGGAGCTGGGTTAAATAACTCTGCCATGGTCAGTGAACCTGTCACAGGCAGGGTGGGGAGAGATATGTAGGTCTCTCCCTCCTCCTCACTCCTCCTCCTCGATAACAGATGTGACAGCACTCGTTTCTGATACCATGTTCAACTGAAGAGACTCTTAACGGATGGGAGTGAAAATGATCACCTATACATGTATACTTGAGATAATATTCAAACCAATGGCAAACCATTAGGCTACAGCCTTTAGTGTTTAACCTGAATCACCACTAAATCTCACAATCATCTATAGACGTTTTCACACTTGTGTTCGCGGTTTAAACCAATGTCAAACCTTCATTATGACACAAGTTTAACTGTTAAATCACTAAAACTTTTAAGATGCATTATATTGGCAACATGTCTTGTAACCATTGTTGTCGCATGTCAGATCACCACAAGACTAATGTAATAACATGTATTACTTTGCTCAGTGATTGGACAGAACAGATGATATTCGGTATCAAGGGAGGAGGAAGTTGTGAATAGACAGATAGTGGAAAGAGGGAAGTCCACCACAATGCAAAGAGAGTAGGAACCTAATCCTATCTCTAAGGCAGGAACACATTTGTTCTCATGCATGGAACAGAAGATGGAAACACCCTGGATTTGCATAACCAAATGACAACAAGATAACGTGGTTAAGCAAACATCAATACAAAATGTCGGAACGGAAACTGGAATTGCTTACGGCCGTTGTGTTTCAGGAACGGACTATTGTGGAACATCTCTTCCCATGTCTGAGGGTTGATGTAGATTAGATATCATAAACAATGTTGGTGAACTGAGGAGAATTGAAGGTTGAATTCAGTACTAACTTCAGAGAGTTTTATGCATAGCAGCTATGTGTGTGTGCGTACGCAAAAAATATACTGTAAGTGTTTCCCAGCATTATGGTTTGCAAAGGCAGTAATGAAATCAGATATGGTCCTCGAAGTATCATTAATTTCCTGCTTTCCATTTCAGGCCCACAATGCAACACACTATTAGCAGGGACATCTTTTCAATCTTTAAGGAGTACTGCTGTCTGTTTCTGTCCTCTCGCTCGGTTAAAAGCTGCTTTACACAATTCAACTAAATCTAGACCAATCACATCCGTATCCCTAGTGACACTGCACTGCTGCAGTTAGTGTAGAGTTTCACTGCACTGTAGAGGTAAGGAGAGAGGAGAGGAGATGGAGGGATGAAGCACCGTAGAGGTGAGTTAGGAAAACCAAGATACGTTCGGTGTGGGAGTGAGAAACAGACAGGATAGATGGTCAGTATACCGGGTCAGGGAAATTTACTGTAGATTGCAAGCAAGGATAGACAGATGGTATAGCAGAGGCAAACGACGAAGGAAGACAATGTAATTTGTGAGGCCTGTCTCCACCCAGTATGATATCATCAGACTTTAAGACTGCTGAGTTAACATGAGCACCCAGCTGGGTCTGTGAGCATCATACACATTCAAGTGAGGGGAGTGTGGGGGGGAGGGTGGCTGCTCTTCACCTCTCTTTGGAGGAATGATGGGGCAGTTATTTTTAGAAAAGGACCCTGTTCCATTTCAATCATTTCTGGGGTGCATTTTTAGTGGTTGGATCAGGATATAGTGATATAGTGATATGCTGCTGCATACTGCTGTTGTTCATCCTCTCCCTTCCTTCCTCCCAACTTTCTTCCCTTCACATCCTCATGTTACTTTACATTTAAATACCCTCTGGCTATCCCTCCTTGTTGTCAGCTCTCTCTCTTCACAGAACCTTGTTGCCAGCTCTCTCTCTCTTCACAGAACCTTGTTGCCAGCTCTCTCTCTCTTCACAGAACCTTGTTGCCAGCTCTCTCTCTCTTCACAGAACCTTGTTGCCAGCTCTCTCTCTCTTCACAGAACCTTGTTGCCAGCTCTCTCTCTCTTCACAGAACCTTGTTGCCAGCTCTCTCTCTCTTCACAGAACCTTGTTGCCAGCTCTCTCTCTCTTCACAGAACCTTGTTGCCAGCTCTCTCTCTCTTCACAGAACCTTGTTGCCAGCTCCCTCTCTCTTCACAGAACCTTGTTGCCAGCTCTCTCTCTCTTCACAGAACCTTGTTGCCAGCTCTCTCTCTCTTCACAGAACCTTGTTGCCAGCTCTCTCTCTCTTCACAGAACCTTGTTGTCAGCTCTCTCTCTTCACAGAACCTTGTTGCCAGCTCTCTCTCTCTTCACAGAACCTTGTTGCCAGCTCTCTCTCTCTTCACAGAACCTTTAACTTTTGCTATTTTGTGTGCTTCTTCTTCTCCTTCCCAGCTTGCTTCTTTCATCAGTAAGGCGCAAGCCTTGCTGACCCTGTGTGCACTTGCTCCCTACACCCTACACCCTACACCCTACTCCCTACACCCTCCACCCTACACCCTACACCCTCCACCCTACACCCTCCACCCTACACCCTACACCCTGCACCCTACACCCTACACTCTACACCCTACACCCTGCACCCTACACCCTCCACCCTACACCCTCCACCCTCCACCCTACACCCTCCACCCTCCACCCTACACCCTACACCCTCCACCCTCCACCCTCCACCCTACACCCTACACCCTACACCCTCCACCCTACACCCTGTGGATTTATTGTGTCCTGTACTCCTTTAGATACCATTGATACTTGACACAGATGCAACCACAGTCAGCCATCTCCAATCCACATACAGCATGTGTACACTTGACCATCCATACATCCAGCCAGTCAGTCAGTGAGTTCCAGTCAGTCAGTGAGTTCCAGTTAGTGAGTTCCAGTCAGTCAGTGAGTTCCAGTTAGTGAGTTCCAGTCAGTGACTTCCAGTCAGTGACTTCCAGTCAGTCAGTGATTTCCAGTTAGTGACTTCCAGTCAGTGAGTTCCAGTCAGTCAGTGAGTTCCAGTCAGTGAGTTCCAGTCAGTGAGTTCCAGTCAGTCAGTCAGTGAGTTCCAGACAGTTGGACAGCCAGTGTAACTCTTCCCCTGATGTTGCCATAAACAAACCTCTATATACAGTGCATTTGGAAAGTATTCAGACCCCTTGACTTTTTCCACATTTTGTAACGTTTTTTTTCTCTCATCAATCTACACACAATACCCCATAATGACAAAGCAAAAACAGGTTGTTGTTTTTTTTTTGCAAATGTATTAAAAACAAAACTGAAATATCACATTTACATACAGTGTAGGTATTCAGACCCTTTACTCAGTACTTTGTTGAAGCACTTTTGGCAGCGATTACAGCCTTGAGTCTTCTTGAGTATGACGCTACAAGCTTGGTACACCTGTATTTGGGGAGTTTCTCCCATTCCTTTCTGCAGAGATGTTAAAATTGGGTTCAAGTCCTGGTTCTGGCTGGGCAACTCAAGAAAATTCAGAGGCTTGTCCCGAAGACACTCCTGCGTTGTCTTGGCTGTGTGCTTAGGGTCATTGCCTTGTTGGAAGGTGAACCTTCGCCCCAGTCTGAGGTCCTGAGAGCTCTGGAGCAGGTTTTCATCAAGGATCTCTCTGTACTTTGCTCTGTTCATCTTTCCCTCGATCCTGACTAGTCTCCCAGTCCCTGCCACTGAAAAACATCCCACAGGATGATGCTGCCACCACCATGCTTCACCGTAGGGATGGTGCCAGGTTTCCTCCAGACATGACGCTTGGAATTCAGGCCAAAGAGTTCAATCTTGGTTTTATCAGACCAGAGAATCTTGGAGCTCTACGGCTTGGTTTTTGCTCTGACGTAACTGTGGGACCTTATATAGACAGATGTGTGCCTTTCCAAATCATGCCCAATCAATTGAATATATCACAGGTGGACTCCAATCAAGTTGTAAAAACATTTGCAAAATTTCTAAAAACATTTTTTTGCTTTGTCATTATCGGGTATTGTATTGTATTGTATTGTATTGTATTGTGTGTAGATTGCTGGGGATTTATTTTTATTTAATCCATTTTAGAATCCAATAAGAAAAAGTCAAGGGGTCTGAATACTTTCCGAAGGGTCTGTAAGACTGCAGGCTTTGCCAAGAGAGGCCAGGATTCATCTGTCAGAGCCCTGTAAATTACATCAACTGGGGTTGCGTTATATAGTCATAATCAATGGGGCTCAGGCTTGAATCATCACCAGCATCACAGGGCTCTGCACAGCATTGCATCCCAGCCAAGAGGTGCAAGGCCTGAGCGTTTACCATATGTTTTAACAGTGTGTACTGTCAAATTAAGTTATTTGAATGGAATTGAATTTGGATTTGTATATAAACATGACTGAGAGTGTATGACATTTGAGTCAGGTTCGGAGATGTGAGTGAGAGTAACCTAGTCTTACAAATGTCCTATAAATGTTTCTAAATGTAAATAAGGTGTCAGTCACCGTGATCAGACATATGAAGAGCATGCAAATATTCCCCTTTAAAGTGTTTATTTGGCTCACATTAAGAGTGAAAAACAACCCCAGCCCTTCTGTTGATGTGACATTGTTACAGCAGGGAAGCCAAGCCTGTAATGCACATCAACCTGGTGTATAGTAAGCACCAGAACAGGGAACTGGCATTTCAGTCAACTGTCATTTAGAACCTGCACTCTCACCATTTCAGTCTACTGTCATTTAGAACCTGCACTCTCACCATTTCAGTCTACTGTCATTTAGAACCTGCACTCTCACCATTTCAGTCTACTGTCATTTAGAACCTGCACTCTCACCATTTCAGTCTACTGTCATTTAGAACCTGCACTCTCACCATTTCAGTCTACTGTCATTTAGAACCTGCACTCTCACCATTTCAGTCTACTGTCATTTAGAACCTGCACTCTCACCATTTCAGTCTACTGTCATTTAGAACCTGCACTCTCACCATTTCAGTCTACTGTCATTTAGAACCTGCACTCTCACCATTTCAGTCTACTGTCATTTAGAACCTGCACTCTCACCATTTCAGTCTACTGTCATTTAAAAGCTCCACTCTCACCATTTCAGTCTACTGTCATTTAGAACCTGCACTCTCACCATTTCAGTCTACTGTCATTTAAAACCTGCACTCTCACCATTTCAGTCAACTGTCATTTAAAACCTGCACTCTCACCATTTCAGTCTACTGTCATTTAAAACCTTTACTCTCACCATTTCAGTCTACTGTCATTTAAAACCTTTACTCTCACCATTTCAGCCTACTGTCATTTAGAACCTGCACTCTCACCATTTCAGTCTACTGTCATTTAGAACCTGCACCCTCACCTTGCTTACCATTTCTTGTCAATATTAAATTTATAGCTTGATATGCTTTGCATTATAAACACATGTGATTAGTCCTGCTGGAAACAATAAGGCACTGAAATAATGCAGATCCTCATGGGAAATTGTAATTAAATCTGTGCATAGTGTGCAGGTTGAGGTTTTTAGTTCTGTCTTATTCATCCCACTGAATTGTATGTGTGGCTGGGAAACTGCAGGAAACACCTTATGTAATGTGTTAGATATTCCATATTCTTGCAGAGGTGCACTGACTGTAACATTTAAGACAGTATTTGTCAGGTGTCTGTCTGTCATGTCCATCAGTCTATCCTCTAGTACCTGTTTCCATTGTATGCATCATGTTCTAGATATTTCTGGGTTCAAATAAATGGACAGACAGGCTCAAATGTTCCGACATTACATCCCAGAAAGAATACATGAATGCCTATGCAATTTAATTCTGTAGGAATGGACATATAATAGAAATAGTAAACATGGCATAGCAACACATCCTCTTTTGACAGCCGAGGCAAGACTGGTATTATTTCCATCACCGTGCATGTGCTCCAATTCGCCCACATTATATCTGCATTGTCTCCCACGGTTTCCTCCTCTTCATTTAGGTGGTGGGAAGGTACAGTATTGGACACCAGACGAAATAGTATTACTAGCAGCTTTACACACGCACAGCCACAGCTTAATATTATTTAACAAATATCAAGGAAATTGTAATGGAATGGAGTAGGCTAGATGAGATTATTTCAAGAATTATACAATGTTGCAAGTTCATGATGTTCATGATGCAATGACATCATTGTATGAAATTGTAGCAAAGCCTAGACACATTTTCTGACTCCCACTGAAGGACAACGTTGGAAACACATTTCAAACGAGGTTTAAGGTATTTCATGGCATGGGCTAATTTGCAATCTCGAGGTAAACTCATGGTAAGTAGCCACCTATTGAACTATATGTAACTTCCACGACCTCCTACCGTTCAATTCATTCAACGTGCCCACCGTTCGTGAACTGTGGTCACTCACACTAGATGGCACACCTAACCTAAACCTATCCAAGTGGTATTGCCACGGCCCACGCTTTCTATCAGATAGACGAGGACGTGTCGTCCGAAGACTCCTCACCTGCTCGTTCGCCGATAGCGCTTTCTCCAGTTGCCGATGTTTGTTGTTCCACACCATATAGTGAACAGGATAACGACTCTTTTCGGGAGTTTTCTTAGCAGAAATCATCTTCGTTTCATAGTTCGCCTTCTCTCCTGTTTTGTGTGTTCCGTATAAGCCTATCGCGTAATACTTCGCTTTTGACTGACTATTTGCTCATATTCTCGCTCTGTCGTGACATTTCACTTTACAAGACATGGCTTCCGCCTTATAATATGAAAGTATGAATAAAACATAATGATTTCCCTTGGTTATGATATCGACTAGTCAATAAACAGCCCTAGATCTAAGAAGAATCTGCAAGACACCCCTTGTATTTCATCTAGCCTCTCTCGGTTCTCCATGCCCTGCCCCTCTCATACCTTTCTGTCCCTCCTTGAATAAACCAGCGAGGCAGACGCTCATCTATTCTCCGCTCCCTCCCATCACAGCTAATGGTGACTGTGAGATGCACTCTGCACTGTTGCGAGATAGTGATGACAGCCCTCAATAAAATGTAAGCAGCCAATCAAATAGAAGGGATGCTGATGAGAGTGATGTATAAGATGCACGCGCGTAGAGTGTCTAGTGTGGCTACATGCGCCACCTACCAGTCATTATGATTTATTAATTCACTTTTCACTTCATATGGATAAACTAAATAATAAGCCGATAAAGCTTTACCACAATCACATCCAAATAGCCTAAGGCCTACACATTTGATGCTGTCTATTGGCTCAATGGCTAGGCTGTAGCACGGCAATGTTTTGGCAACATAAAGCTCTCTCTGGACATTTATTTAGGCCATTTGTAAGTCTGCTTTTATCCCCATATTGTTACAGATTAGTCCATGTCTAAAACATCAGAATTGCATTGCCAGCCACCACTATTATGCGTCGACAGGCTCGCCTGTGATAGGCTAGCCTAAGCCACTTTAAAGCTTCACAAAACATAATGAAATAAAGAACATCCAGAACATGTATAATAAGAGAGATGTGGGCCTACATGCATGGGCATTGATGAGAATCCAAACTTTGACGAATGCGATATGATTTCAGAGCTATCTCTATTCCCATGGGTGAGAGAGAGTAGGGGGGGAGAGGGATTCCAGTGACAGGGAGGAAGGATCGCTGTGAGTCTTTTCTATTCCTCTAGATATGAGCTAGCCGGGGACAACGTCCCACCGACGAGGCCTGCGACTTCACTGCATCCGGAGCTGAGGACTGAACCCGGTTAGGACGACAAGGGAAAGGAGCAGCTTCGGCCCGGGAGAGACGAGACCACACCGCCGGTTTCCGGGGATTCAGGGCGGCGTCGACTAAACACCAGACGGCGGTCTTCGGAAGGGCGAGCATCCATTAGATTATAATCTGGAGAGAGAACCACTGCTGTAGTGGAACCTTAAACATGTCAAGGAAGGTCCACAGAACCGAAGTATGCGCCGACTGCAGTGCTCCAGGTACGACGGGAACGGGAACAATACGTCGTTCTAGTCGATGTCGGCGGGACGGCGGCGGCCTGTGTCCGCTGTCAGTGGGTTCCCTGGCCTTTAAACACACTGAAATGGGCCATTTTCTGTGGATGAATGAAGTGACTAGAAAGTGACTTTGGTTTATTTGATAAGAATCCTATTCTGTGGATGAATTTTGAGTGTGGCAGGTCAGTTTCGACTAGCTCGCTAGCCAAGCGACGTTAAGACGTTTGTTTTGATAGGTAACTAAGGTTAGTTGTGTTAACCGACCCATCTAGTTGACAAGGTTAGTTAACTAACCCACCTAGCTGCTAATAAACTAGAAAGAGTGTCTGTCTTGTCTAACTTTAATAGCTTGATATCGCAGTTTATTTGTCTGTAAAGTTGGCTCTGTAGCTAGCAGGCTAGGTGGCTAGTTACATTTATAGACGCTAATGCTAACTAGCTAGCTACATCTAACTAGTTAGGCTTGTCTTCCACAATACTTTAATAAATGTGACCAATTCCAAGTTGTAATATGTGTAGACAACGTTAGCTAGTTAGTGTGCTAACGTCCAGAGACAAGAATATTACCAGAACGTTGTTAGCTAGTTAGTAGTTACTAAATAGTAGTTGAAGCTAGTTGGTTATCTAGGGGCGTTCATAGTAGAGGCTGTGAATGATGATGATGATGATGGTGATAATGATTGAGTGCCTGTCATCTGGACCCCTGACCTTTCTAGACTGCTCCATCTGTAGGCAAATCACAAACACTTTTAGCTTAATCCTTCATGGCATTTTTTGTGTGTATGATTTGCCCATAAAATCCTAAATTGACTTACAAATTGCAAATCATGAAGACTACATTTTCCATCTCCTGTGTTTTTCTGCAACATTATTTTGATGCCAACCTTGGCATCCTAGCCTTCCCTGCCGGCATAGCCTTGGCCTTGCACATTTAGCCCCACCTGCCCCAATGTTTTGGGGAGGAGGAGAGTTTGGGATGGGGGTTGGTTGGGTTGGGGTGCATGGCAGCTGCTCTCTCCCTCACAGCTGCTCTCCCTTCTGGAATGTGTTTTTGCTCTGTGAGCCTCTTCTGCACTATCCCAGATGATGACACTCCTGACCATTACTCCTGTGTTAGCCTGGCCTGCTTGTATACCTACTCTGTATGTACACTGTGCCGTTTCTTACTTACAGTCTACCTTCAGACCCCCCCCCCTTCTAGCAAGCTGCTGACCAAGCCACTGATGTGTGACTCCTTGCAACCCTCCACACTGGAATAGCTACTGGACTCATACACAACCTCTATATTTTGGAAGAAGTCATAAAGCCTCTATAGGCTGTGGAATATTGTTACTGTCAGTGTGCTCGTCATAATATGGTTAGAGTTGTATGTGGTTGTGATGGTCAACACAGCATGTGGTAGAATGCTAGACTGAAGAGGGCTAGCCTTCAGTAGTGGTAGATATAGTGGCAAAAGAGACTAGAGTGGCCCCATATGCGCTGTGTCTGCCTGTGTGTGTAGCCTTAGTCAGTGTCTGTGTAAGTGCATGCGTATGAAATCACATTAGTGTGGAAATGGAGAGGAAGAGCGATGGGGCTGTTCTGTGAAGCGTGAATTATGACGAGATTTAAAAAATGTTAGTGTCAATGAATGGAATCTATACCAATGAAGAATCCTGCACCCCGCTCTTAACATTTGATGTAGCGCTCTGCTTTGTCCTGCTCAGCCATGGGTATAAACCCAACCATGAATTGCTGCTTTTCACAGATCATCATATTTGAAAACAGTAGGCATGCTTTGTTGAGTTTTGCCAATAGCTATTTGTTTCAAAATGGTCCCTCAAGAACAGATCTCTCTCTCTGCATGCATTTGTTCCGCTCTTAGGCCTACCAATTGAGAAAAAAAAATGAGTTCCTTGGCTAGAATAGGCTGTTTTGCACGTCTTACACAGCCTAATTGTAGCAGGATCCGGAGGGTGTAGGCTAACCTTGACCCATCCAGACTTAACGACTACACTGTGTGGCCCAATGGTTCTCTCTGTGCCCACTGAACTCTGGACTTGTGTAGTATGATGATCTCATTACCACTTAAGGCACAATTGGGTGGTACTGGAATTTTAAAGGTCAGACATGACCCTAATAATAATGGTGTTTTGTTGATTTTTATGGTCCCGAGAACTCCTTTTTAGAGTGTCATTGTAAACTCCATGTCAGGCTAACTGTCAGCTTATTCATCACTCTCACAGTAGGCTGATTATTTTAAATGTGTGCAGTAAACAATGTTAAATATTAGGCCTAACTTTATTACCGGTAAAACAAAGCTGTAGACCTAATGATGAACCTGAGATGACCTAGGCCCAGTAGCCAGTTGTCAGAGGTGGGTCTTTGTACACACCTAACCCGACCCCATCACCACTCCTCTCTCTCACTTTATCTCTTTCTCTGTGTTTTCAGATCCGGGCTGGACCAGCATCAACAGGGGCGTTCTGATCTGTGACGAGTGCTGCTCGGTGCACCGCAGCCTGGGACGCCACATCTCCATCGTCAAGCACCTGCGGCACAGCGGCTGGCCCCCTGCACTGCTGCAGGTACCTGGGGGGGCTAGGAAAGGACACGATAGGGGGCTTGGCTGGAGAGGGAGTGGGCACTGGGGATCATTACTGATGGGTATACAAGTAGCCTAGTAGCCCAGTATTTGGCAAGCGGCTAAATGATTAAGTAACCAAATTCAACCAATGTATTAGACCTGTTTATTATAGATTTATAACATGTAAATCTATAAACGAATAATGAACAGTTTATAAACTATGTATAAATTAGGGCTGGGAATTGCCAGGGACTATCATGATACGATATCACAATATTTAGATACCAATAGGATGTGTATTGCGATTCTCACGATTCTGTATGTATTGCGATTTGATAATACCATTTTTTTGCGAATTGATGTTCCATATATATGTATATTGCTCGGTATACGTCTACTGCAGCATGGAAATAAAAGTCCTGAAAACATGTTGGCTCACTACTGAAAAAGAAGATGGAGATCAAGCTATAGGATGACAAATACCGGCGTTTTGGCGCAGGCACAGCTAACGCTACCTAGAAAAACAATTTAAATACATTTATCGTCCAAAATAATATTGCGATATGTAACTAGATTTTTTCCCACCATCACTAATATAAAGTAAGTGTTACCTGGCTGCTGGACAGATTTGAGAATACTTTTGTTAGGAACTGGCATTTTAAAATTAGATTTTTTTTAGTATTTTCACTTTATTCAGACAGGAAGAAAATGAGTGGGGCGGGAGATGTGGAGCTGGGGTTGGATTCACACCCACGCTTGGTGGTCCATTAGTGCTGCAGGCAGGGGTGTTACCCACTAGACCAGCCTCAGGCACAGGAAGAGGCTTTGATTTGCTCTAAGAGGACGTTCCAGGCAAACACCAGATAATTTCATGTTAGGGCTGTGTTATCGTGTGTCTCACCAGTGTGTGTCTGTGTTTTAGATGGTGCAGACCCTGGCCAGTAATGGGGCTAACTCGATTTGGGAGCACTCCCTGCTGGACCCAGCGCAGGTACAGAGCGGCCGCAGGAAACCCAACCCACAGGACAAAGTCCAGTAAGTTTATTTTAGTTTCACAACATATTTCACGATACGTCAGATGAGAACTAATTCTCATTTACAATGATGACCTGGGTGGGAACATTCCTCGTGTACCTATAGTCTCTGTTTGTGGAACTCACCCTCCCCCACCAAGATCTCAAGAGATTTATTTTCACTTGGTCAGTTGTTATAGTCCGATCAGGCTAATAAGCTTATGTGTTAGATGCAGCTCAGCCTTAGGTCATTAGCTAGTATCAGACTGTTATGGGATCAGAGAGGATTTGCCTCTCGGCATCTCCTGCTGCAATGATTCATACATACAGCTGTCTTAACCAGTTTGTCCCTACCCTCTCCTCTCTCTCTCTCTCTCTGTGTGTGTGTGTGTGTGTGTGTGTGTGTGTGTGTGTGTGTGTGTGTGTGTGTGTGCGCACAGCCCCACCAAGTCAGAGTTCATCCGCGCCAAGTACCAGATGCTATCCTTCGTCCACAAGCTGCCGTGCCGCGATGACGACGGGGTTACCACCAAGGACCTCAGTAAGGTGAGGCCCCGCACCCTCAGGTCAGGGGTCAGAGGGTGACATCCTTCACAGGCTGTGCTCGTCCACTCAAGGCCATGGCTGGTGGGCCGGGCTGCTTCCCACTGAGGCTCTACACACAGACAGACAGACAGACAGACACACACACACACACAGAGAGCTTGCCTTTCTTCTTCTCCCCCCAGGAAGGACCTTAATGACATCACAGCAATAACTAATGGAAGCCGCTGTGGACGTACTGATGAGGGGATTCATAGGGTCTTCTTTCTCTCTCTCTCTCGCTCGCTTGCTCTTTCGCTCTCTCTCTCTCTCTCTCTCTCTCTCAGCAACTGCACTCCAGTGTGAGGACGGGGAGTCTGGAGACATGTCTACGGCTGCTGTCCCTGGGAGCACAGGCCAACTTCTTCCACCCGGTGAGACCCATACCACCCCCACCCCCTGTTACTTCAAATTACCCACTTTCTCACCACTCACAACCCCCCTATAGAGCATCGGTCCAATTGGTCTATGCTGTATCCATGCTCCCTAATTCTCTATTTGAAGTAATGGTGTGTGTGACTGTGTGTCTCTCTGTGTGTGTGTGTGTGTTTGTCTTCTCAGGAGAAGGGCACCACTCCACTCCACGTGGCAGCCAAGGCAGGCCAGGTTCTGCAGGCAGAGCTGCTGGTTGTGTACGGAGCCGACCCCGGAGCCCCGGACATCAACGGACGCACACCCATGGACTACGCCAGGTAGGCTACACCAGGGGTCTATTCATTAGTGTACACTGGGGTTTCTTATTGGTAGTCCCATCCTGTTTGCTGAATATACCCCTGGCTCATTCATTTTGAACATAATATAGAGTTTTGTGTGTGACTCTTTCATAAGGTTGTCAGTGTGTTGTTGTTGCTGTATTGTGTCAGTAAGCTGTGTCATATACAGTTATAGGATCTGATCGTTGTACTGTGTTTGTGGCAGGCAAGCGGGCCAGGTGGAGCTGGCAGAGCGTCTAGTGGAGTGTCAGTACGAGCTCACAGACAGGCTGGCCTTCTACCTGTGTGGCCGACGCCCTGGTAGGTGACCTTTTACCCCTGCCAAGGACCTTAGAGGGCTCAGCTGAAGCGATAATCAGCAAACATGTAATTTAGATCTCGCTTGGTGGGTGTATCCATCAAACAGCTAGCATGATGCTAGTTTTGTTGTTAGCCAATGTCAGAGCTGCCCTCTCCCTAAATTTGCATAATATTGGGACATTTTTAATTCTGGTCACTAGTTCTCTCATCGCCGACCGCTAAATCGCTGTGTGTCTCTTTGTCTCCTCCTTCCATTGAACATGACTGGTTGGTGGTTGCTAGGTCGCTGATTACCGCTCCAAGTATTGATCCACTGTTAGGCCTAACTAGTAAGGCGTCTTTCACCCAATGAATGTTTTCCACAATTAAATGATTTCACTCCATTGTACTCTATCCTGCAGATCACAAGAATGGGCATTATATCATTCCTCAAATGGCTGACAGGTAAGGGTCAAAGGGTCATGTGTTCAGGGTCAACATAGGATGGGTGGGAGTATATTTATAAATCTGCATGGTGGTTGATATTTAGTATACATAGGGGCGGTTTTTCAGACACCGATTAAGGCTGAGATTCTCTATTGGTCAATATTGTCTTTGACGTGACGTACTATTCTTAGATTTTTCTGGAATCTACAATGAAATGTTATGAATACCGTGTAATAT
This sequence comes from Thymallus thymallus, assembly GCA_023634145.1. Taxonomy (NCBI): domain Eukaryota; kingdom Metazoa; phylum Chordata; class Actinopteri; order Salmoniformes; family Salmonidae; genus Thymallus; species Thymallus thymallus. The sequence continues at coordinate 2,182,617 of CM042379.1, read as the reverse complement.
TCTGGCACAAGTTAAGTGTTCTGACCAGTAGGTGGTGCCTTGCCGTTAGTCAGTATGTGTATTGCAGTGTTCTGACCAGTAGGTGGTGCCTTGCCATTAGTCACTATGTGTATTGCAGTGTTCTGACCAGTAGGTGGTGCCTTGCCGTTAGTCACTATGTGTATTGCAGTGTTCTGACCAGTAGGTGGTGCCTTGCCGTTAGTCACTATGTGTATTGCAGTGTTCTGACCAGTAGGTGGTGCCCTGCCGTTAGTCAGTATGTATATTGCAGTGTTCTGACCAGTAGGTGGTGCCTTGCCGTTAGTCACTATGTGTATTACAGTGTTCTGACCAGTAGGTGGTGCCTTGCCGTTAGTCACTATGTGTATTACAGTGTTCTGACCAGTAGGTGGTGCCTTGCCGTTAGTCACTATGTGTATTGCAGTGTTCTGACCAGTAGGTGGTGCCCTGCCGTTAGTCACTATGTGTATTACAGTGTTCTGACCAGTAGGTGGTGCCTTGCCGTTAGTCACTATGTGTATTGCAGTGTTCTGACCAGTAGGTGGTGCCTTGCCGTTAGTCACTATGTGTATTACAGTGTTCTGACCAGTAGGTGGTGCCTTGCCGTTAGTCACTATGTGTATTACAGTGTTCTGACCAGTAGGTGGTGCCTTGCCGTTAGTCACTATGTGTATTGCAGTGTTCTGACCAGTAGGTGGTGCCTTGCCGTTAGTCACTATGTGTATTGCAGTGTTCTGACCAGTAGGTGGTGCCTTGCCGTTAGTCACTATGTGTATTGCAGTGTTCTGACCAGTAGGTGGTGCCTTGCCGTTAGTCACTATGTGTATTACAGTGTTCTGACCAGTAGGTGGTGCCTTGCCGTTAGTCACTATGTGTATTGCAGTGTTCTGACCAGTAGGTTGTGCCTTGCCGTTAGTCACTATGTGTATTACAGTGTTCTGACCAGTAGGTGGTGCCTTGCCGTTAGTCACTATGTGTATTACAGTGTTCTGACCAGTAGGTGGTGCCCTGCCGTTAGTCACTATGTGTATTGCAGTGTTCTGACCAGTAGGTGGTGCCCTGCCGTTAGTCACTATGTGTATTACAGTGTTCTGACCAGTAGGTGGTGCCTTGCCGTTAGTCACTATGTGTATTGCAGTGTTCTGACCAGTAGGTGGTGCCTTGCCGTTAGTCACTATGTGTATTGCAGTGTTCTGACCAGTAGGTTGTGCCTTGCCGTTAGTCAGTATGTGTATTGCAGTGTTCTGACCAGTAGGTGGTGCCCTTCCGTTAGTCACTATGTGTATTGCAGTGTTCTGACCAGTAGGTGGTGCCCTGCCGTTAGTCACTATGTGTATTACAGTGTTCTGACCAGTAGGTGGTGCCTTGCCGTTAGTCACTATGTGTATTGCAGTGTTCTGACCAGTAGGTGGTGCCTTGCCGTTAGTCAGTATGTGTATTACAGTGTTCTGACCAGTAGGTTGTGCCTTGCCATTAGTCACTATGTGTATTACAGTGTTCTGACCAGTAGGTGGTGCCTTGCCATTAGTCAGTATGTACTGTTAGAGAGGAGAGGAAACTGGCACAGTAATGATGCTGACCCTAACCCTGTCTGCTGAGCTACAACACTGTTATTACTGTACTGTACCATACTCTGGGAGTCTACTCTTCTGAGTAGCTTATCTAGGATCCGTTTTACCTTAGATAATAATTAATTTGATTATATAGACAGAGGGGAACCTGATCCTACATCAGCGCTCCTACTCTGAGACGCTTTGTGAATATGGGCCCTGGTGTTGATATGGGGTTTACCCCCTCCTCCCCTCCCTCTTTTGCTTTCTACCTGTCTCTTTCTTGTCTCGCTCACTCGTTTTCTGTTCTCTCCATCTTTGCTGCGCTTGTGGAGGCAGAGCTCGCCCTAAGTACCCGACACAGAGGTATCGCTCTCTTTTCTCTCTCACTCCCTCAACATCCCCCCTTTTTCCCTCTTCTATCCCATGCTCTCGTCATCCTCTCGCTGGTGTTAGGGAAGAGGAAGGAATCACTGTAATATTAAGTAGTCCGTGATGAGGCTGGCGTTTTATCCTGTTATCAGGTTGGCTACTGTATTTAGACCACCAGTACTACAGTACTACTCATTTTAGGTAGTACAAGAACTTAGATCTATTGTTTTGAGCTACAGGTAACTGCCAAAATAAAGGAAACACCAAGATAAAGCGTCTTCATAGGCTTCCCACTCCTCTTTCTATTCTGGTTAGAGACAGTTTGTGCTGTTCTGTGAAGGGAGTAGTACACAGCGTTGTACAAGATCTTCAGTTTCTTGGCAATTTCTCGCCTGGAATAGCCTTCATTTCTCAGAACAAGAATAGACTGACGAGTTTCAGAAGAAAGTTCTTTGTTTCTGGCCATTTTGAGCCTGTAATCGAACCCACAAATACTGATGTCCCAGATACTCAACTAGTCTAAAGAAGGCCAGTTTTATTGCTTCTTTAATCAGCACAACAGTTTTCAGCTGTGCTAATATAATTGCAAAAGGGTTTTCTAATGATCAATTAGCCTTTTAAAATGATAAACTTGGATTAGCTAACACAACGTGCCATTGGAACACAGGAGTGATGGTTGCTGATAATGGGCCTCTGTACACCTATGTAGATATTCCATAAAAAATCAGCTGTTTCCAGCAGCAATAGTCATTTACAACATTAACAATGTCTACACTGTATTTCTGATCAATTTGATGTTATTTTAATGGACAAAAAAATGGCTTTTCTTTCAAAAACAAGGACATTTCTAAGTGACCCCAAACTTTTGAACGGCAGTGTACTTTGTATCCCTCATTTACTCAAGTGTTTCCATTATTTTGGCAATTACCTGTACATTTCACCTGATTATCTGCCATGGACCTCGCTCCATGACCTAACACCCCTAAAAACCACTGCCCTGAGACCCCCCCCCCTTTCCATCTCCTCCACCTCTTCACCTTTCTCCTCTCACCCCTATCTCTCTCTGTTCGTGTCTGTGGTTGTTTCATTGTGGCATTTTGTCTGTCTGTGTCTCTGCGTAGCCTGGACCTCTCAGAACTGGCCAAGGCAGCTAAGAAGAAGCTCCAAGCTGTGAGTAGCGCTGGGTGTTCAGTCATGGGTTAGAGTTAAGGCTCTATCCGTCTGGTAGACTTTGTTCATTAGGATTTTTAAACGTTTTAAATGGAAAACAAAAATGAGTATTTCTTATTAGTCCAGGTATCCCTCCCTTTTTGTCTGTTTTCTTCCGTTTGGTGCCTAATGAACACGACCCAGAACACAAGCTAATCTGATAATAAACTGAAGCAGTGGGCCATGTCTGTATCAGTGACTCTAATTGTCTATGACAGAGGACTATGACTTTCCCCATTTCCTGTTTATGGTATAATCAACTCTCCTTTAGTTTAGTGCTACTGTTGGTGTTTACAGTATTGCTGTAAATGATTGTCCTGCAGGTTGCACTGTTGTTCTGACCGTGTGTGTGTGTGTGTGTGTGTGTGTGTGTGTGTGACACAGCTGAACAATCGGTTGTTTGAGGAGCTGGCCATGGATGTGTATGACGAAGTGGACCGCAGGGAGAACGATGCAGGTGAGACCCCCTCCTCCTCCTCCTCCTCCTCTTCTTCTTCTCCTGTGTAACTCATCCCCTGCTTCTCCCTCTCCTCCACCTCTCTCTAGATCTCTCCATCCTGCATCTCTTTCTGTCTTTGCCAGTCTGTTTGGGCTAGGGTTCGCGTCCTAAATAGCATCCTATTCCCTATATAGTGCACTACTTTTCACCAAGCCTAGGTAACAAGTAGTGCACTATATAGAGAATAGGCTGTTCCCTGAGAGAAAGGACAAAAAGTCTGTAAAAGGGCACTGGGTGAGGTCTAAAATTAGAGAGGGATAGAAGGAGGGAGGGAGAGAAAGAGAGAAGAAGGAAAGAAATGTAGAGGGAGAGAGAGAGTGAGAAGGAGAGCGAGTTGGTGAGGAAGTGCCTCAGGAATTCTGGAGTCTCGATCTCTTTTTCCGCTTCTCCCTCGCTCTCTCTCTCAGAAGCAGGAGCAGTCGCAGACTGCGTTGTCTGACAGAGACTCTCCGCAGGTAAGCAGGATGGGGTAGAGGCAGAGAGCTGGACACACAGCTAGGTCTGGCAGGACATTCTAGGAGGAGAGAGAGAGAGTAAGTCTGGAACTGTTCTGTGGTCTGTTCCAGTGGAGCTGTGCACCGTGTGTATGTGTGGGTGGCAGGCAGGGTGTGTTGCTGTGTGTGTTCCAACATCCAGCTGAAATGACCTTGTTTCTCTCTCACTCACACATCAATGAATAATATCTCTCTCTTTCTATCTCTCCTTTCCCAGTGTGGCTGACGACTCAGAACCACAGTACTCTGGTGACGGAGCGCAGCGCGGTTCCCTTCCTGCCTGTCAACCCCGAATACTCAGCCACGCGTAACCAGGTAACCACCACCACCACTACTACTATCACACACAAAACAAATGAAGTACAGTTTGAGGACTGCCAGAAAATGCTCTAATATCTTAGTTCCTATGGGTTTGTATCCTGAAGGCGGTGTTAGTCCCAGTGACACAGGCAGGCAGTAAAGGAGACTTTTCAAATGGGGAACAAAAGAGGAGAACAGAAGGGCAGACAAGGAAAGATCAAGTCTGGGCTGAAACGGAGAGAGAGAGATGAAAAATCACATTCTATTAATAGTTTTGTGGCTGCGCTTCTGCACTGGCCAGTAGGATAGAGAGAGAATGAGACTGAGAGAGAGATTTTCCTGCTGTGGAGGAGAGTGAGGGGAAACAAAAGGGTGTGTGATTGTGGGTGTTCTCCCTCCGTTGGCTAGCTCATTAGTGGTAACATAGGCCTTAACACACCACCACAGTGAGATCCCCAGCTAGGATTGGATAAAATAGTGTTGGAGCCAGCTGACTGGTCAGTAGTAGTGTTTATGTTTCATGCAAGAGAGACTGAGGGAGAACACACACACACACGACAGTGTGCTCACGGTTTGACTGTGTTTAGAATTGAAACCACATGGATACAACGTCTGCATTTTTGTCCCCTTATGCAAACAGAAACATGCGAATTGCTAGGTGCAATGTTTAATGTGTGTCAGCCTCTGTTACTATGACTGGGCTTTTCCACACCACATGACCAGGGACCACAGAGACGGTGACCAGGGACCACAGAGACGGTGACCAGGGACCACAGAGACGGTGGCTCCAATGTGGATCTGCTTCAATAATACACTAACAATGTCTGAACTCCATGTGTCCCCTGCGTCTTTCTCTCTTTCAGGGGAGACAGAAGTTGGCCCGTTTCAACGCTCGTGAGTTCGCAACGCTAATCATCGACATCCTGAGTGACGCCAAGAGGAGGCAACAGGGGAAAGGCCTGAGCAGCCCTACTGGTGAGAGAGGGGGAGGGGTGTAGAGGAGGAGAGGACCGAGGAAGGGAGAAGAGGAGACAGGAGAGGACGGGAGCAGACAGGAGAGGGCAGGGACTGAGCCAGTTCAAACGCAGCCTTTATGCATTAAATATGCCCTGGACATTAAGCTGTTTTTAGCACTTCAGTCACTCCATCCATTGCAATGTAGTGAGTGAAAAGGAGGAGTTACTCAGATGTGTTTTAAATGTTGGGGTGGGGGTTGCCTGGTTAAGTCATCACTAGTTGAGTTGAGCTGCAGTTTTCCAGATTTTTCTGTGGCTTAATCTCAATACGTCTTTCTGCAATTCCTCACATCCTGTCTCCTCGCCACGTTCTCAACCATATTCAAGGAAATAAGTCCAAGTTCCCTCCGCTCTGACTTTCTTCTTCTCCAATGCATTCTGAGAAGGAAGCGAGCAAAGATGAATTGAGATTGAGCCAGGGCCTATGTTGTTCCTCTGCTCTGATTCGATCCCTGTAGACTCTAGTCTGGACCTGGGGGCCGACGGCGACCAGCATGACTACGACAGCGTAGCGTCGGACGAGGACACGGACAGCGAGCTGACCACTCAGAACAACAACAACACGCAGCGCAACAACCGGGCCAAGGTGAGGAGGGAAGGAGGACGGCAGGGTTGTGTTCATTAGGCATCAAACGGAAGCCAACAGGCCCAAACGGGGAGGGACCTACCTGAATGGGAAACATTTTGCACTAATGAATAAACCCACAGGGTTGTGTTCACTAGGCCAATAAGCAGCCTGAAACAGTGAAAGGGGGAGGTACTATTCAAACTGGCCTATTAAGAAGCACTTGTTTTCTTTTTCCATTGCAAACCATTGTGTTTTTCTATACAGGCCAACCTTAGAGTACCAGAGAACAGCAAAACTATTCCCCTTAAAGCCAGTAAATAGATGGATAAATGTGTACTGAGAGAGATGGAGGAGAAAAGGGTTTGAGCAAAGTGACCAGGAAGTGGTCCTGTAATCCCAGCCTTCAAATCAGGGTCCATACGTAACAAGCGTCTCTAAATAGGAGTGCTGATCTAGGATCAGATCCCCCCCTGTTCATGTCATCATATTCATTGTGATCTAAAAGTTCTTCTTAGCTTATTCTAGTGATTGCAGTATTATCCCCAGAGGCCAGCAGTATCTTCCTCCCTGCCTGTCCCAGCATGCCTTGCGGGAGTGGCAGTACTGCTGCTGCCACATACTTCCACAGTGACATCACAGATATTCTTGGTCTTCAATCAGAGGAGCATTGTTCTACGAGCAGGGGAGGAGATGGAGGGTGGATGGAGACGAGAGGGGGGGTGGAAACCCTGTTAAAGCAGGCTCCCACAGCCACAGGACGTGGTGCAAAAACTGCTGTAAAATGAAGCTCTGTTCTGGTGCGATACAGACAGGAGCTCTGTGCTTCTCAGATATGGCTGAGCTGTGAATGGATGTGGATGCTGTTCATAGTCGTTTCCAGTTGAGAAGATATTTCTCAAATATGGTTTCAGTGTTGAATGTGAAAAGATTATTTTAAGACGTCCTCAGACATCTCCGTTTACTGCTAAGAGTGATGATGAAATCGAGTCCCGCTTATTGCTCAGACAATAGCCCACGTAAATGACTCCTCAATGCTTGCGTGTGTGTATTTTAGATTCTTTTAATTATATTTCTATGTTGTGTGTGTGTCCCCTCAGAGCATGGACTCGTCGGACCTGTCTGACGGGCCCATCACGCTGCAGGAGTACCTGGAGGTTAAGAAGGCCCTGGCCTCCTCCGAGGCTAAAGTCCAGCAGCTGATGAAGGTCAACAACAACCTGAGTGAAGAGCTGCACCGGCTGCAGAAAGAGGTATTGAGAGGAGGAGATGAGAGGAGGAGATGAGAGAGAGAGAGAGAGAGAGAGAGAGAGAGAGAGAGAGAGAGGGGGAGGGAGAGAGAGAGAGAGAGGGGGAGGGAGAGAGAGAGAGAGGAAGTTGATGTGTTACTATGCACCAAGATGTGCTTTTTTAAATTATCTATATACTTTTAAAATGATAAGTTAGTGGAATATGTAACCTTTCTGCCTCAGTATATTAGTGTGTTATCACTATGTGTTGATCTTGTCTGCCCAGAGCTGTCCTTATACTGTAGTAAGCTAATTGTGCAGCTCAGAACAGTATCAGTGTGTCAAATATCAGGTTTCGTTCCCATCTGTTGTTATGCCGTATTTTGTCACTTTGTTTTGGTTTCGTCTCTCCATGATGGTATTGTTGTTTTGTTCTCATGAATGCCTGAGCTATTCTCCCATGTCTATCCCATCACCCATGTCTATCCCATCACCCATGTCTATCCCATCACCCATGTCTATCCCATCACTCCTAGACACACGTCAGCCCCTGCACACACACGTCAGCCCCTGCACACACACGTCAGCCCCTGCACACACGTCAGCCCCTGCACACACACGTCAGCCCCTGCACACACACGTCAGCCCCTGCACACACGTCAGCCCCTGCACACACACGTCAGCCCCTGCACACACACGTCAGCTCCTGCACACACACGTCAGCCCCTGCACACACACGTCAGCCCCTGCACACACACGTCAGCCCCTGCACACACACGTCAGCTCCTAGACACACACACACTTGGAAAAAGCACAGCAGTTCTCTTCCCGTGTTGATAATTTGACAGGCACATAAAGGTGAAACAATAAGACCGTGTCGGTGAGAGCAGCCTTATTCTATAATTGATTAAGTTGGTTTTTTTCACCTTATTAATCTACACAAAATACCCCATAATAACAAAGCAAAAACAGGTTTAAAAAAAAAAAAACATTTACATAAGTATTCAGACCCTTTACTCTTTACTTTGTTGAAGCACCTTTGGCAGCGATTACAGCCTTGATTCTTCTTGGGTTTGACGCTACCTGTATCTGGGGAGTTTCTCCCATTCTTCTCTACAGATCCTCTCAAGCTCTGTCAGGTTGGATGGGGAGCGTCGCTGCACAGCTATTTCAGATCTCTCCAGAGATGTTTAATCAGGTTCTGGCTGGGCCACTCAAGGACATTCTGAGACTCGTCCCGAAGATACTCCTGCGTTGTCTTGGCTGTGTGCTTAGGGTCATTGTCCTGTTGGAAGGTGAACCTTCACCCCAGTCTGAGGTCCTGAGCGCTCTAGAGCAGGTTTTCATCAAGGATCTCGCTGTACTTTGCTCTGTTCATCTTTACCTTGAGCCTGACTAGTCTCCCAGTCCCTGCCGCTGAAAAGCATCCCCACAGCATGATGCTGCCACCACCATGCTTCACCAAAGGGATGGTGCCAGGTTTCCTCCAGACATGACGCTTGGAATTCAGGCCAAAGAGTCTTGGTTCTCCACAGAGGACCTCTGTCAGAATGACCATCAGGTTCTCGGTGACCTCCCTGACCAAGGCCCTTCTCCCTGATTGCTCAGTTTGTCCGGATGGCCAGCTCTAGGAAGAGTCTTGGTGATTCCAAACTTCTTCCATTTAAGAATTATGGAGGCCACTGTGTTCTTGGGGACCTTCAATGCTGCAGACATTTTTTGGTACCCTTCCTCAGATCTGTTCCTCGACACAATCCTGTCTCTGAGCTCTACAGACAATTCCTTCAACCTCATGACTTGGTTTTTGCTCTGACATGTAATGTCAACTGTGGGACCTCTTATAGACAGGTGTGTGCATTTCCAAATCATGTCCAATCAAATTGTAGAAACATCACAAGGATGAGCTCAATTTGGAGTCTCATAGCAAAGGGTCTGAATACTTATGTAAATAAGGTATTTCTGGTTTAAATTTTTTATAAATTTGCAAAGATTCTAAAAACCTGTTTTTCGCTTTGTCATTATAGGGTAGATTGATGAGGAAAAAATAAATATCCAATATTATTTTAGAATAAGGCTGTAACGACTCTCTATATCCCCGTCATAGTCTTACCTCCATCCATGTATAGGACGTGGCTAGCTAAATGAAGCTCCCTGTACAGTACCTGTGTATGTGGATGCTTGTCTGTGTGACCTTTGACACATTCAGGTGACCCTCCTCCCGTCCCCACCTCTCCCCGTAGATCTCGCGGATGCAGACGGAGAACAGTGCGTTGCGGGGGGGCCAGGTCGGAGGAGGAGGGGGAGCTGGTGGTTTGGGAGGCGGGGGAGGAGGCAGCCCGGCACATTGGCCAGGGGGGGTGAGAGGTGGAGGAGGGGGAGGTAGGGGAGGGGACCACTCCAGCCTAGCCATGTCCTCTGCGGCGCACGCCCACCGGAGGGACAGACAGGCTTTCTCTATGTACGAGCCGGGGGCCGCCACCCCCAAGCCCCACTCCCACTCCCCGGGCCTGGACTCCCTGACGGGCCGCCTGCAGCCTCTGCACCCCAGTGTAAGTGTGAGCAACACGCTACGGCGCCCAGATGGGGATAGTGATGGTGGTATACGCCACCTGCCCTCTCTGTCTCTACTGCTGCTTACCTCCTCCACTGCTGTCTGGCATGCTTACACCGCTCGCCAGTGGAGCGTGCCTCTACTTTAATCCCTAACCTTTGACCCCCAGCCTCTACCGCAAAGCTTTCTGGGCCATATGCTGCACACACGCACCTGCCCCACATACACACAAATGCAGAGCCTTTGACACTGTAGCAAATCACGCTTTACCTCCACTCACTTTACAGGAGTTTGTCTCTCAGATTGAGGATTCTTTGAGTGTATGTTGTTTTTTAAAACCTAAGATGGCAGGTATCTTTCCCACCATTGATGAGTGATGTCATAACCTTAGACACTCCCCTATCATAGCTTTTCCATTCCCTACCTCTAACGTGTGCAGCACAAGCATGAGGAGTGTTAGTGGCTTGCCCTACACTGTTAGCCAATAGCCATACACACTTCTCAATGGATCCTTCAAGGCACTGTGTCAGTCAGTCAGTCAGTCAGTCAGTCACTGACCCACTTGGTCACAGTGGAACTAAGAGTGCAGGCTGACTTACACTGTCAGGCGTCCTTGGATCACCTGTTAGGTGTGTTGACAAGTACTGCCAATTCAGTATGTGGAAATGAACAGACAATGACGGCCAACGTTCTGTGGTCAGAGGCAATAAGACGGCCACCAGCTGCACACGACTGCGGTTCCTGTTAATCTGTCTGCGCTCTAAGCTAATGCACTTACTTACACACTCACTCACTCACCCCTGCTTCCAGCCACTCTGACTGGTATGGAACTTGCATAGGAAGCCAGGAGGTAAAGTGTCTGTCTGTCTGGCCGTCTGGCCGTCCGTCCGACTCCTGTTTCTGTCTGTCCTGTTTCTGTCTGTCCTGTTTCTGTCTGTCCTGACTCCTGTCTGTCTGTTGCTCGCATTCTGTGTCCATCTTTCATTCTATCCTGTCTTTTATTGTGCTCATTGTTGCTTCCAACCTTTACACAACATTATCCATGCTGGTGATGTAAAATCCCAATGCATCAGTTTGGTTTCTTGTTAGTTAGTATTTGTAGCACATGTTGTATAGAATTTAGAGTTCTATAAACTAGGATTATATATCTAGATGAAGTTATGTCTTGCATTGCTGCTAATAAGGCATTTCTAGGTCATTTTTTAAGATGATATGGCTATACTGTATATCATTAATAGTAAAAAAAAAAAAGATATGTACCAGTCCCAGATTTCCCCTTTTGAAGTTGTACAGTTTGAACCCCTTCATAGAGATTGGACCACACTGTGGTAAAACCCAGTGCTCTGTTGTTTTCATTGTATGGACATTATTTGTGTATCATAAAGCAGATGCCAGCATACAAATATTCACAGATGTTCAGTCTTCATCTAGTTAGCTCTCCGCTAGGGAACAGTGAGCTCTCCGCTAGGGAACAGTGAGCTCTCCGCTAGGGAACAGTGAGCTCTCCGCTAGGGAACAGTGAGCTCTCCGCTAGGGAACAGTGAGCTCTCCGCTAGGGAACAGTGAGCTCTCCGCTAGGGAACAGTGAGCTCTCCGCTAGGGAACAGTGAGTCCAAGAGTGGCCTACTGGCCACACTGTCTGGGATAACTCCCAGCATAGCCCTTATGTCAGCTGAATCTAAAGATGTGTCTATAATCGTGCTGACTGTCTGGCCCTGCATAAGGGCGCCTCAGAGTAGGAGTGCTGATCTAAGATCAGGGACCCCCCGTCCCGTCCCCCTCATATTTATTATAATTTTAAAAGCCTAAACTGATCCTAGATCAGCACTTCTACTCTGAGACGCGTTATGAATATGGTCCCCGTCTACTGGTCTATTGTGAATGTGTCTAGAGAGGAGACGTGATGTGAGACAAGATAATGAACGTTAACCAGCCCTCTGTCTTCTCCTGTGTATGTCAGACAGTATGTTGTGTGTCTGGTAATGTTATTGATGTAGTCCTGTGTGAGAGGAGTTCTGGGTTAGTATCTCACTAACTATGTTTATAACTTGGGTTGTACTCTCACTAACTATATTTATAACTTGGGTTGTACTCTCACTAACTATATTTATAACTTGGGTTGTACTCTCACTAACTATATTTATAACTTGGGTTGTACTCTCACTAACTATATTTATAACTTGGGTTGTACTCTCACTAACTATATTTATAACTTGGGTTGTACTCTCACTAACTATATTTATAACTTGGGTTGTACTCTCACTAACTATATTTATAACTTGGGTTGTACTCTCACTAACTATATTTATAACTTGGGTTGTACTCTCACTAACTATGTTTATAACTTGGGTTGTACTCTCACTAACTATATTTATAACTTGGGTTGTACTCTCACTAACTATATTTATAACTTGGGTTGTACTCTCACTAACTATAATTATAACTTGGGTTGTACTATATTTTCAGTATAAGCCGTCCTGGGGAAAGTTGCTTGGTAGTTTGGCTGTTAACTTTGTCATTGTTTTTGAATTTGACCACAACGTATAGACTACTATCTCCCCACACAAAGCTGAGCTGACTCTGCTCAATTATGTAAAGGTCATTGCAGTGTCTGATGGGAATCTCCCTCGTCCTCCTCTGAGTTCCTGTCCTGTCTATCCTCCAGGTGAGGAAGGGGGGTCCTGGCGGTCCGACACCCTATGGAGGACAGCACCTCTCTGGCTCCATGGAGGTGGGGAGATACATGGTAAGACTGGCTGCTCATCTGGGACTTCCAGTGTTATCAGGTTACTTCACAGCCAACCCCAGACCGTGACGGCTGAAACATTCAGTGGCGAATTATAAATGCTGATACTGACTGACACTGTTTTATAGACCAATATGAGCTGATACATTGCTGAGGGTTGTATGTTGTGGCTTAGTGTAAATGTTTGTGTGAATGGCTTGCTTTTGGTTGGTTAATAAAGGCCTTGCCATAACTCTCACTGATGTCAGAATCACTACTGCTACCATTGATGCTGATAAGGTGTTGCGTTTGTCCACAGGGTCCTAAAGGAGAGAAGTACAGCAGTGGCACTGATAGTGACTATGACAACACTCAGATGTATAAGCTATCGCTAAGGTAAGGCTGGTGGTGGTGGTGGCAGGATATCTGGAGCAGATGGCTGGCCGGTGACCGGGTCATTCTGGAGTCCCCACTGACATGTAGCAGGGGCAGACAGGCTGGGCTCTACGGTCTACCTAGACATCTAGCAGACTGACTGTCTTGGTCAAGGACATATTTACCAGCTAATGTAGAGCTTGTACTGATTGCATGTGTACGTGTGTGTGTCCGACAGTAGGGGGCGCAGCAGTGAAGAGGAGGGCCGGGGGGAGTCGGAGGAGTGGGGTGTGGGTGAGGGGGGTGAGCCGGACCATGCCCTGCCCTGCACCGAAGACGTCATCCTCAAGACGGAGCAGGTGACCAAAAACATCCAGGAGCTTCTGAGGGCCGCACAGGAGTTCAAACACGACAGGTAGGCCCTGACTACGAGACTCACTCCATGACACAGTCAGACTGAGGCTTACGTTGTATCTATGGGGGTAACAAGAGATTGTCTTATGTTCCCCAGTTTTGTTCCATGCTCTGAGAAGATCCACTCTGCTGTCACTGAGATGGCCTCTCTCTTCCCCAAGGTAAGGTTTTGCTTTCTCCATCTCCCTCTTTCTAGAATTTGTTTAAAACTTCTGTATTGTGAAACTGCCACCACCAGTTCTTATTATTGTTGTTACTATTACAACAAAGAAGTTGCTTCAAACAATGAAAACCTTTTTTTGCATGCGTGACAGAACAGCAAAATATTTACTACACATTTTGTTGGGGAGCAAATACGGATTCTAGCTTTAAGCAGTAAGTGTTGTCTCTGTGTCCAACTGTTGTCCCCTCCTCCACCCGTCTCCCCTCAGCGGCCTGCTTTAGACGCCGTGCACTGCTCCCTACGCCTCCTGGCGTCCAGCGCCTCCCGCCTCCAGGTGGAGTGTCGCAAGGCGGCGCCCTCAGACCCGTCATCGGCCGCCGTCGACTACCAGCTGCTCACCCAGCAGGTCATCCAGTGCGCCTATGACATCGCCAAGGCCGCCAAGCAACTGGTCACCATCACCACCCGCGAGAAGAAACAGTGACAGGTAGAGAGGGGAGCTGTAAGACTGACAGAGGGAGCAGGGGAGGGATGGAGGTAGCCTCGAGTTCCAAGCTTCCTAGTCAAGTGATGAACGAGACGTGGAATGTTGACATCTCGAGGGAGAAGGAAATGCCAGCCAAGGGGAGAAGCTATGTTGGCTGTAGAACAAAAAGAAGATCTCTTGAGGATGAATAAAGATGAAATGAGAGGAATTGAGTGCAGTTCTGCGGGGGAGGGGAGTCTAAGGAGGCGGAGGAGTGTGGACCATTGAGACAGTAATTGCATGCGGGGGATGGACACAGCACAGCACCACAGCACCATAGCGGCTCCGCTCTCATCATCTCACTATGATCTCAGTCCGTCGTTCCTTTGGAGAGGGGGGATCCCTTTACTACAACACCCCTCTGTGCAGCACCTCAAACCCTCATGAGACCGAGGCAGGCTGGGCCGGGGCTGGGGCCAGTCAGTGTGGCCTACAAGGGGGCCAGGCCTTGGAAGAGATCCACCCTGCTTTACCCCTCTTTATGCTCTCTGACACCACCTCCACTATAGTCCCAGGCTCTGCTAAGGAGGGCCCTTGCTACTCCCTCAGACCCCCTGGTACACTACAGCATGTCTTGGCATTATGGACAAACCACTAGGTGATTTATCTTTTTGCCAATCGGTTGGCCTGTACCTCTGGGGACAAGAATTACTGACTTAAGAAAAAAACACTTACACTGGAATTATTGTGCTTATTATCAAGTTCATTGTTTGTATCTTTTGTACTGTTATGACTTACATTATCATGTATGTTTATTTTGATGTCGTCTCATGTATGATGGTTCCTGTTTAGAGGACCAGGAAGAGCTGTGACAGCACTCCCTCGCCTTCTGTCTGACTGGGTCTTGTCACATGCACACACACACAAACACTAACTTGTGAAATGGTCCTCAAACACTCCTGGAGCAGTCCAATTCCTCCCAGGTGACATTTCAGTTTTTATTTGCAATAGGTCATTTTGGTTTCTACCTGTCATGTTCTAATATGTCAGTAGCCAAGGGGTTGAACAGATGCCAAAAGGGTAGGGAAGTGGGTATGTTATGCAGCCATTGGCTGCTTCAGTCGCGAGACAGAGCTCATCTCAATGGCACTACAGTAGGATCCATACAAAGCTCGCTCTTAAACATATGCCAACTCGAGGCAGACTAGCTAGATTGGGAACAAATGTTTTGTGATAACGACAAACTGCACTTCCTGTCTGGGGAAGCTGTCCTGTTTTATACAGCGCTAAACAAATGAACGGTCACTCAGCTAAGTGACACACTCCACGTATTTAGTTTCATTTCTCTATCTTCAAGGACTTTAGAGATTTGTCTGTGAGATGGATCTGGGTCATGTTAAACAGATGAAAACGGACTGAAACGGGGAGAGACTACTTGGACCCCCCCCCCCACACACACACACACTCACACACACACACACACACACATACATGCATACACACGGCTTGTGTGATCCTGGACACCTGAAAGCGCTTCAAAGTCAGCTTGACCGTCATTTCACTATCCGCCTGACTGTGCTCTCGTGTTCACGACATTAAATGAACCTGTAGGGGATCTTGATCTGTTTCCTGTCAAATCATGACCAAAATATTGTAAAATGTAACGTTCCAATCATGATTGCCTTTGCACATCTCCCGCTAGACTGGCTTAATACTTAGTGATGTAGCTGTTTGGGTTCCCCGAGTTGATTATCTGTCGCCATCTCAGACACACTGGGCCAGTATAAACTACTTTCTTCCCCATTGCAATGTCCTCCTTTACCTCTGACAAGCTCTTATAGAATAGAGGCCTATATATAAACATATTTTCCTGCTATTTTTTTATTAATCTATATGTTCGTACTGTGTTTGGGAGATCAGATCTATTTATGCTGGCCATGGTGGGTTCCAGGCCTGAGAGGGGAGTGATTGGTTCTGAGGTCTGCCACTGGCTAGCACTAAACTCATCTCAAGTCTGAGGGGAAAGGGCTATTGCACAATGCTATGCCTTTCCCTCTGCTTCTTAGTGGACACTTTAGTATAGGGTCCATTTTTAGTGGGAATGTTAGACACGTCAGTCTGCCTCCATGTTGTGCACATGTTCACTCATGTATCCCGAACACACACACACACACACACTCGTCATCATGTTGGTCAGACAGTGGCACTGCACTGTTGCCCCGTACGGTTTTCTGTGAATCACACACCTCTTCATCTGGGAGATCAGTGATGGGAGAATATCTTTTATCAGAAGTAAAAACTGTAAAAAGTAGAACATTGAAAAAAGGTCAATTGTAAAGGAAACTCATAAGCTGTACATTTCTAATAAAAAAAACTGAATTGTCCTCAATTGATGTATTTTTTGTTCAGTTCGAGATGCTTCAGTTCGAGGCCGTTTCAAAGGACCGTTTCTGAGTTAGCTGCACAGACAACAGTCTCTCTCTCTGGTTCATGTTCACACTTGAACCATCCTCTTGCTGTTAATGATTTCACAGGTTGTTGGCTTTATGTCAGAAGTCTAACATTATGAAGTGTAAATATTTATAATGCTAACACCTGCGAAATGATTTGTGCAAAGAGCCGGTAATGAAAACCCAAACACCAGAACTACTGCTGTTCATCGTCCTGCGGCCCATTCAGTTCCGACAGATTCACGGTTTACACAAAGAATCTTTCCACAAGAGATTCTATGGGCCCATAGTAAAAAGCATGCATGGTCGAGGACGTGATGTAGGACACGCTGAAGCCTGTTAGGGACAGACATTTACCAAATGATACACTATTCCCTATGTAGTGCACTACTTTCGACCAGGGCCCTAACGTTTTTGACAGCCAATCATTGAGAGAGAGTGCACCAAACATTAAGACCTCTTTCCATGACAGACTGACTTCAGTCAGTGTAGATGAAGTGGAGGAGACGGGTTAAAGAAGGATGGTTAAACCTTGAGATAATTGAGACATGGATTGTGTGTGTGTGTGTGTGTGTGCCATTCAGAGGGTGAACGGGCAAGAAAGTGCCAGGTGCACCGGTTTGTGTCGAACTGCAACGCTGCTGGTTTTTCCACCACCCAAATTGACAACTGTGGGAATCATTGGAGTCAACATGGGCCAGCATCCCTGCGGAACGCTTTCGACACCTTATAGAGTCCACGCCCCGACGAATTGAGGCTGTTCTGAGGGTGAAAGAGGATGCAACTCAATATTAGGAAGGTGTTCCTAATATTTTGAATACTGTATATGGCTATAGCTGCTATGTTATGGTACCACATCCGTGGTGATTGTGTTTCTTGGTTGTAATTTCATTACTTAGGATATGTCTGAAGATCATTTTTCTATTATGTATACATTAGTATTGTAAATAATATATACCTCTACATCTGGTACAGAGTTACTAGTGAACATCACACAGTTGATGAAAACATAATACTCTGTGCAGGCTTTTCTTGACTGCTCCAAAGTGTTTTCATTACTTGCATAGCAAGGGAACGTTCAATTATTTTCTCACACAAGTGAATGAATATCATGTGGTTGTTGAAACCCTAGAAATAAATGTCTCTCGTTCTGTGGTTAAAACGGTTAGCTTCCAACTAGCGTTACACATTATGGGGAATATTCATAGGTGGAAACTTTCCGTGGGAGTTAACGGAAATATATGCAAATGATTATTAATACCATTTAAATGTAGATGTTTTTTGCATTGGATATATTTACCATATATGGAGACAAAAACACTTATCATAAGGAGTCAATTGCAAATTATTAAATCCTTCCAATAGAAATAAAGAAAGAAAAACAATTTAGTTACAAATTGAACTTTAATTAAATGAGTTGACTTTTCAAATGGGATGATTTCACTGAACATCAAAAGAAATGGAATATTGAATGATCCATCACATCTCCCAAAAACGTTTTCAACATACAGTTATAGTCGGAAGTTTACATACACTTAGGTTGAAGTCATTAAAACTCATTTTTCAACCACTCCACAGATTTCATGTTAACAAACTATAGTTTTGGCAAGTCGGTTAGGACATCTACTTTGTGCATGACACAAGTAATTCTTCCAACAATTGTTTACAGACAGATTATTTCACTTATAATTCACTATATCACAATTCCAGTGGGTCAGATGTTTACATACACTAAGTTGACTGTGCCTTTAAACAGCTTGGAAAAGGTACCACGTTCATCTGTACAAGATAGATAGATAGATACTTTATTGATCCCCCGGGGGGGAAATTTCATATTTTCATAAGCAATTGTACACAAGTATAAACACCATGGGACCACGCAGCTGTCATACTGCTCAGGAAGGAGACGCGTTCTGTCTCCTAGAGACTAACGTACTTTGGTGCGTTAGTAAAATCACCCTTGTGAAGATGCTGGAGGAAACAGGTACAAAAGTATCTATATCCACAGTAAAACAAGTCCTATATCGACATTAACCTGAAAGGCCGCTCAGCAAGGAAGAAACCACTGCTCCAAAACCGCCATAAAAAAGCCAGACTACGGTTTGCAACTGACATGGGGACTAAGATCGTACTTTTTGGAGAAATGTCCTCTGGTCTGATGTAACAAAAATAGAACTGTTTGGCCATAATGACCATCGTTATGTTTGGAGGAAAAAGGGTGACGCTTGCAAGCCGAAGAACACCATCCCAACCGTGAAGCACGGGGGTGGCAGCATCATGTTGTGGGGGTGCTTTGCTGCAGGAGGGACTGGTGCACTTCACAAAATAGACGGCATCATGAGGAAGGAAAATTATGTGGATATATTGAAGCAACATCTCAAGACATCAGTCAGGAAGTTAAAGCTTGGTCGCAAATGGGTCTTCCAAATGGACAATGACCCCAAGCATACTTCCAAAGTTGTGGCAAAATGGCTTAAGGACAACAAAGTCAAGGTATTGGAGTCGCCATCACAAAGCCCTGACCTCAATCCTATAGAAACTTTTTGGGCAGAACTGAAAAAGCGTGTGTGAGCAAAGAGGCCTACAAACCTGACTCAGTTACACCAGTTCTGTCAGGAGGAATGGGCCAAAATTCACCCAACTTATTGTGGGAAGCTTGTGGAAGGCTATCCGAAACGTTTGACCCAAGTTAAACAATTTAAAGACAATGCTACCAAATACTAATTGAGTGTATGTAAACTTCTGACCCACTGGGAATGTGATGAAAGAAATAAAAGCTGAAATAAAATAATTCTCTCTACTATTATTCTGACATTTCTTAATATAAAGTGGTGATCCTAACTGACCTAAGACAGGGGAGTTTGACTGTAATGTGATCTGATAGAAAGGGGTTTTGTACTGTGTTGTATGACAGTTAAAATACTAAAACATTCCTTCTTAACTACCAGCGATAGAAGAATAATCTCGTTACAAAAATAATCCATAAAATAATCTTTCTTCAGCAGAGCAGTGTTATTAGGCCAGTGTGACACCCTGCTTATAGGTCCTCTCCAGCTTCTTATTTTCTCACAGGGCTAAAGACAAGACGGGTATAATAAAACAGATGGATGTGTTTTTACTCGTCTTCCTCTGTGCTGGAGCTGGGTGGTAGGAGGACACACTCCTGTCTTCGGCTCTTGGACGCCTTCCTCTTCCTCTTCCCTGCAATCTTCAGCCTCCTGCGGATCACATCTAAGACACACAACACACACCCCTTATTAGAACCAGAGAATGAACAGTAATGATAATAACTCAGTTGGAAAAGTTAGGGCCCTGTAATATTTTTTGCCTGATTGATTTGTTTTTTTCTCTCTGTTTTGTTTATAAAAAAATGTAATTGCAAAACAACAATATGTTTTAAGTCCACAACAATGCTTAAACCACATCTGGAGACTTAAAGGGTGTTGTTACAGCATGAGACCGTTGTTTGGTTAGCCATGTTTCTGTAGCGCTCATGTAAAGGCAGAGTTTGCAACAACAAATGGCCACTGGATTGATGAAAATAATCATGATGTCATTGATGCTAATTGAGAAGGCTTTCCATCTCTACCAGAAGACGGTTAACATTACATTAGCATCATCGCTAACGGCTACACAAAGCGTAGACCAGGGATAGGCAGCTAGACTTTTTAACCTTTTAAGGCCCTCTGATCAATTGCCCCCCAAATGTTATATTTTTTAGGAACTCAGTCGGGGTCTCAACTTACATGTTCAAAATAGTACAATAGACAAGGTGCAATTTCAAAATGTGGTTGTACATCAGCAGTTCTCCTCTATGTCAGTCACTGATAGTCAGTCAATTAGCCAGCTAACATTGTCAGCTAACATTTTTTAGAATGCTAAGGTAGTTTAGCGGCTAGCTATCTAAACATGTTATCATGTTTGAATTACCGGCCAGTGGGCCCCCATTGATTTTCTAAAGAGTCAGTCTCACTCAGATATCATATTTAAAACTGCAAACGTTTCTCTCCACCCCATGGTAAAACGTGTAGATTTACTTTAAATTAACTAAAACTATCTCCACTATCAAGAGGGGGGCCATTAAAATGTTTTGCTCACAACGTGTGTGTGTGTGGGGGGGGGGGGGTATAGAAAGTTGCAGGTAAACCAGAATCACTGAGGCATTTAGTTAATGTATTATGACAATCTTAGGCAAATTAATACATGTTCTAATAAGTTCAATACATTTAGTTGAATTCAGTTTTAATGTCTGCATTCCATGATTCCGTCCACATTCTATGCAACACAGATTTTATAGGGCACTAAGAAGTGTGCGTTGGGGAGGGGGGATGTTTAAGCCCCAATGAACCCACCTGCCACCCTGTCGTAGTCTTGCTTGGGGTCATGCCAGTACATGCTGGGTGTTGTGCGCCACTGGCGGTAGAGACGCGTGTGCAGCACGGACAGTGCCAGCAGCACCAGGAGGAAGCCCAACGCTGCCGCCGCCCACACCGCCTCGTCTGTCCGTGGAGTGGGCGGCATCCTGTCACTGCGTCCAGCCGCAGCGCCCAGTAGCGGAGCTACGGTCTCAGTGCACTCGCATTGGCCCACCCTACAATCACAGTCTGCTCTCCTGTCCTGGCTGTTAGCCTGAGTGACAGCCAGCTGCTTGCGCTGAGGCTTTTTCCTCTTGGTTGGAGACTTTGTCTCTCCCTCGTGTCTGCTGCTTTTCACCTCTCCCTCCTGGATGTCGCCTGTTTTCCCACTCCGCCCCTTGTCCTCTGCTTCGTTCACCCAGTCTGTTTCTCTCACTTTGCCTCTGGGCTCTTTATCATTAGTGTAATTTTCTCTGCGAAGAGGTTGAGTCACTTTGAGTCCTTGGTCCGTGCCTCTCTGTGTAGCCCTCACTGTGGCTGGGCCCTGTGATTCAGGTTTGAATGTGGTTCCAAGTTTCTGGACTCCGTTCGGCTCGGTTCTGTCCAGGGTGGTCCGTCGCTCGTTCTCCTTCCCCTTGTTCCTGAGTGCAGCTCGGCTCTTGCGGACCCTCCCTCTCCCCCAGTCTGTTACCTCCAACCGTCCATCCAGGAGCAGAGAGAGGGTCTCCTCACAGCACTGCTTCAGAGACTGCTGATGATAAACAAATCCAGTAAATCATACAAACAGTAAAATCACCCAGTAAATCATACAAACAGTAAAATCATTCAGTAAATCATACAAACAGTAAAATCACCCAGTAAACCATTCAAACAGTAAAATCACCCAGTAAATCATACAAACAGTAAAATCATTCAGTAAATCATACAAACAGTAAAATCATTCAGTAAATCATACAAACAGTAAAATCATTCTGTAAATCATACAAACAGTAAAATCACCCAGTAAATCATACAAACAGTAAAATCATTCAGTAAATCATACAAACAGTAAAATCATCCAGTAAATCATACAAACAGTAAAATCATTCTGTAAATCATACAAACAGTAAAATCATACAAACAGTAAAATCATTCAGTAAATAATACAAACAGTAAAATCATTCAGTAAATCATACAAACAGTAAAATCATTCAGTAAATCATACAAACAGTAAAATCATTCAGTAAATCATACAAACAGTAAAATCATTCAGTAAATAATACAAACAGTAAAATCATTCAGTAAATCATACAAACAGTAAAATGATTCTATAAATCATACAAACAGTAAAATCATTCAGTAAATCATACAAACAGTAAAATCATTCAGTAAATCATACAAACAGTAAAATCATTCAGTAAATCATACAAACAGTAAAATCATTCTATAAATCATACAAACAGTAAAATCATTCAGTAAATCATACAAACAGTAAAATCATTCTACGACAACTTCAGGACATTTTACATTTACATTTTAGTAATTTAGCAGACACTCTTATTCAGAGCAACTTGCATACATGTTCATACTGGTCCCCCGTGGGAATTGAACCCACAACCCTGGCGTTGCAAGCGCCATGCTCTACCATCTGAGATACACGGAACATCATGTTACTTTACACCAGTGGTATTCAAAGTCGGCGTCGCGACCCTGGTTGCGGGGTAATTGGGGTGCTAGGACCTAGTTTAACAATTATGCATCCATCCGTGAGTAACTCTGGTCCATCAGCACTCATCCACTCAGGACCTATTTATTCATACAGGTCTGTATATACATACTCATGTACAGTTGTTATATCATATCACGTGAAATATTGTAAGTAATTATTGGACTTAACCTACGTAGGCATTCACTCAGGAATGCATATTATTAGTATCCTGCCAGTTGCACCTTTTCTCATTGCTTTTAGTATATCAAATGTGCAATACGTGCAGTTGTCTGCAATTATACTGTACACTAAGGACTGTATTTTAAGGGAATTACTATTATTACCCCAATGATATCATACACACATTTAGCTATTAAAGTATCTCTTCCTGTCATTTACCTGTACAGTTTGTGTAAACATGCAAGTATTCACTTATCTGTAAATATAACTGTATACTTACCTGTACAGCTAAATTAACCATGCAGAATTTTCACTTACCTGTTCATTTACCCAGTCTGTCTATTAAGTAAACTATTATTACCCTCGCTCATATTATACGCATTTTTAGCTACTGAAGTATTTCTCTGCCATCGACCTGTATAGTATAGTTAACCATCCAACATCCACCAATGTATAGTGTACATATTCAGCCAACCACTCATACTATGCTATGTCTTTTTATAGCTTTTTTTTTTTTGCACTCCAGATATCTTGTATTTCTATACTTTTTCATACTGCCGCTCTATGTATCATGTACCGTGTATCTGTCTTTTGTGTACTTTCGTTGTGGCATTTTGCACCTGCCCTGTGTTTTGTTGTAGCTGCTTGACAATGAAATTTCCCCCCCGGGGGATCAATAAAGTACCTATCTATCTATCTATCTATCTATCTATCTATCTATCTATCTATCTATCTATCTATCTATCTATCTATCTATCTATCTATCTATCTATCTATCTATCTATCTATCTATCTAATTGTAGTGGGTTTGACAAATACCTCAAATTTATATGAGTACAGACTATTTTATGTATATTGGTTCTTTTAATTTGGATAAGAGAGATGACAATGTAATGAATTTAAGTTTATTTGTTGATGTGAAAATCAAAATGTACAGATTTGAAGGTTGTTTCATTTTTAAAAAAGGGATCGTCACTGAAAAAGGTTGAATAGCACTGCGTTACGCTGTCTTTCAAACATGCAGTGCCCTTTCCTCTCTCTGTCTTCTGGCTCACCTTTTGCTTTGGGTATGCGTGTTTGTGATCTGCAGGATGGGTCAACAGCAAGTTATACTTCCTGCTTTGACCCACATCGCCACGGTTACCGCGTGCCGCTGTCAACTGCAGCCAATCACAGACCTCCGGCGTTGTCACCTGGGACAGCTCCAGCGTGCGACCCCAGGACACTAGCGCTAACGGCTTCAACAGGAGAGAGATTTAGTCACCACAGGGTCATGTTCAGTAGGCACCAAACAGAAGAAAAGTACTATCTGTATTTTTCCAATAAGAAACACTTGTTTTCCCCTTTTTTTGTAACTGTGTGGCCTAATGAACACAACCATCATTTCAATGACAGGCCACTGAAGATTTTAAAAAAGTATTATTATTATTTACTGAGATGCAGTGCCTTAGACCACTGCGCCACACGGGAGCCCATGTGTTCTACTGTGTTCTCCATGTGTTCTACTGTGTTCTCATGTGTTATATTGTGTTCCCCATGTGTCCTACTGTGTTCCCCATGTGTTTCTACTGTGTTCTCCATGTGTTCTACTGTGTTCTCATGTGTTATATTGTGTTCCCCATGTGTTCTACTGTGTTCCCCCTTGTTCCCCATATGTTTCTACTGTGTTCCCCCTTGTTCCCCATGTGTTTCTACTGTGTTCTCCATGTGTTCTACTGTGTTCTCATGTGTTATATTGTGTTCCCCATGTGTCCTACTGTGTTCTCCATGTGTTCTACTGTGTTCCCCCTTGTTCCCCATGTGTTTCTACTGTGTTCTCCATGTGTTTCTACTGTGTTCCCCCTTGTTCTCCATGTGTTCTACTGTGTTCCCCCTTGTTCCCCATGTGTTTCTACTGTGTTCTCCATGTGTTCTGTGTTCTCATGTGTTATATTGTGTTCCCTATGTGTTCTACTGTGTTCCCCCTTGTTCCCCATGTGTTTCTACTGTGTTCCCCCTTGTTCCCCATGTGTTTCTACTGTGTTCTCCATGTTCTACTGTGTTCTCATGTGTTATATTGTGTTCCCCATGTGTCCTACTGTGTTCTCCATGTGTTCTACTGTGTTCCCCCTTGTTCCCCATGTGTTTCTACCGTGTTCTCCATGTATTTCTACTGTGTTTCTACTGTGTTCTCCATGTGTTCTACTGTGTTCTCCATTGTTAGAAGGAACATTCTGCAGTCTTGTTTCACCGTCATGACTTTGTCTATGCATCTGTTAGGTGTCAGTTGAGTGTCAGTTGAGTGTCAGTTGAGTGTCAGTTGAGTGTCAGTTGGATGTCAGTTGAGTGTCAGTTGAGTGTCAGCTGAGTGTCAGTTGGGTGTCAGTTGGGTGTCAGTTAGGTGTCAGTTGAATGCCCTGCTGTCATAGTAGACATGGTTTGAGAGGAGGTGCCTGTTTTCAGTGTAATCTATAATCAGGGTCATCTAAGCCACTACGGAGTGCCATTGTGGGTTTTCTAGAATCCTATTGGTAAGGAGATGGTTCCCTTGGGATTTCAGCACATATATTGAGATATCAGCCATTTCACAAGCTAGTACAGAGTAGATGGCAAATGATTTCTTATGATATCTTAGTGTAAGTAAAGATAATGTTTCCTTTGAGATTGACTTTATCGTGTGTGTGACTCACTCACCCGGTGTGTGCTGAGGTCGGGGTGTGGCGTTATGATGTAGTCAGACAGACAGCAGTGTCCCAGGACGGACAGCAGGCCGCGCTGACGAACAGGAGTACATGGATGGTACAGCAACACTGTCGCTCCATGCTGCAAACACACACACACATCAACTGTAGACACTGACAAGAGTTGGACAATCTGTTATGGCAATACTGGACTAATGAAACATATTAGCTATCTCTGTGAGGTTGTGTGTGTGTGGTGTGTGTGTGTGGTGTGGTGTCATGGTTTTAGTGGTTACCTGCAGGTTGCTGAGCCAGCGTTGAGGGGGGCAGTACAGGTACTCTCCACTCTCTGCCCCCTACAGTCCGACGAGCGCCACTACACAAACCATCCATATGACAAATGCAACTGACATTACGCTCTGAGACACTTTCCCATCCTGCGGATCAGGAGCTGGTTTTATTCATGGTTATTGTCTACATACAGATTTATTACACCGTCACATTAAAGAGTTATTACAGAGTCATATTTAACTGGGTGTACTTGGTGTTCCTGTGTGTAACACTTCCTGTGTGTGTGTGAGTCCGCAGCATCTTACCTGTTGGGGATAGTGTGATTGTAGGTGATGGGTGTGTCCATGCAGACGTGCTTGATCGGCTGAGGCCAGACAGGAAAAAAGGGCAGACTTATGTATCAGCGCCATGAGCAGATAAAAAACTGTGTTCATAACGAAAGATAATGCTAGCTTATTGTGTTTTCTGTTTGACAAGTTGATTGATTTACCTGTAGGGGATACTTTGTGTCAATGCTAGGAATCTTCTGCAAACAGAGGAGAGAGACCTGGTTTACACTGTGGTTTAGCAGTGGATTTTCTCTGGAAAATGCACAATATTAAGCCAAGTGAATAAGATAAATAGGCCACATAATCATCAATGCTCAAGTTTGTGTTTAAGTGAACATGTAATTCATGCGTACAGTAGTTTACTACCAGTCTGTATGCATGTTATGTGGAACAGTGGTTCATGGTTACCTGGGTAGTGGACTCTGGCCCGGAAATCACAGGACAGCTCCACACAACTGAGGGAGGCAGGTCTCTCCACAGCAAGAGCTGTCAGTCACAGAAAACACATACAAAACGGTCAGTTTGCTTGCTGTCTAGAGTGGCAAATGTATTCATCGAGTCATTGCATTGATGTGATAGCTACAGATTTGCTTCATTATCGTTATCCAAATTGTCTAGCTATTATACTTGAAGCAGGCAATACAAGTCAACTGAAGTGACATATGGCAGTATAAAATAGTCCATAATGATTCATAGTCCATAATGATTCATAGTCCATAATGATTCATAGTGTACCTTCCCATTGTCACAGGCTTGCCACATGGACCTAGCAGCACAGGACAGAGTCAAGAACAGCCACAGTCCAGACAGCATAGTCATTGTGATTATTGAGTCACGGCGAGTCTTCAGGGATGTTCAGGGATCATTTAAGGTAATCTCTTTAGCTAAATACCTTCTCTTTTTTCAGAACAACCATTAGTCAACACGTGGAACATCCCATCTCTGTACATCCCACGGCTAGAACCATCAGCGCGAGCTACTGCAACAGCCCTCTCTGCTGGCACTGAGCAAAAACATCCAATGCAAAGCGAGGCATTGATGCTGTTACTGCAGAAAGATATCCACCAAAATACAGTATTCCAAGCTCTCTTTTTTCTTTACCATATGGTTCACATTACCGTCTTGCCAGTACTGGCTACGGCAACACAAAGGGGACAGAAAATGTAGGTTCTTTGTCCATGGTATCTACTCATTTCCTCCACATGGTGGCGCCAAATTATCACGTCACCATCTGAACGCTGGCACTGGTCTCAAATACAGATGTGGAAATCCCTATGGGAAATGCGCACCTCAAAATCATCTGCAAAATGTGATTGATAGGATAAACAAACACTTTGAATTAAAGTTTTCATTTCGGTTTAAGTGTAGTGAGTAGGCTTATAGAATGAGGTGTCCCCTCACCATTCCCCAAATGTTTGAACAGAAAGGTTATGCCTAAATGTAGGCAGTCTTGCAACAAAAACGAGAGATTCTATTGGACAAATGCAGATAGGTTCGTTTGCTTCCATTTGGTTCTGTTTGTTTCCTAATAAATGCACCCCAATGTCATATTACAATTGGCTAAATTTTACCCCTTCAGTAATATACCTTAATGAATTTGATTGATTAGAAATTATTTATCCACCTTAAAGCTACTGGCATTCTGTGCTTTTACACAACACAGTCCTACTCAATTCCGCATTTTATTTAAAACATTTTTGCCACCCCTCCCATATTTACTATTTTGGTTGGACCCGATCTTGAGGCAGCGATTTGTGTTTTGTGAAGGGAAAAAAGTTGAAAGGAGAAACACGCAATATCTCCTCGCACTCATAACATTTTGTGTGATCATAACCACAACGAAATATGTTATAATAACAATCATAACAATAATAATTAATGATGAAAAAAAATTATACAAACAATCCAAAACACAGAACACAGACAACAATCAAAGCACTACACTACATGGCCAAAAGTATATGGACACCTGCTCGAACATCTCATTACAAAATCATGGGCATTAATATGGAGTTGGTCCCCCTTTGCTGCTATAACAGCCTCCACTCTTCTGGGAAGGCTTTCCACTAGATGTTGGAACATTGCTGTGGGATCTTGCTTCCATTCAGCCACAAGCTCGCAGTCGGCGTTCCAATTCATCCCAAAGGTGTTCGAGTGGCTTGAGGTCAGGGCTCTGTGCAGGCCAGTCAGGTTCTTCCACACCGATCTCGACAAACCATTTCTGTATGGACCTTGCTGTGTGCATGGAGTCATTGTCATGCTGAGACAGTAAAGGGCCTTCCCCAAACTGTTGCCACAAAGTTGGAAGCACAGAATTGTCTAGAATGTCATTGTATGCTGTAATGTTAAGATTTCCCTACACTGGAACTAAGGGGCCTGAACCATGAAAAACATCCCCAGACCATTATTCCTCCTCCACCAAACTTTACAGTTGGCACTATGCATTCGGGCAGGTAGCGTTCTCCTGGCATCCGCCAAACACAGATTTCTCCGTTGGACTGCCAGATGGTGAAGCGTGGTTAATCACTCCAGAGAACGTTTTTCTACTGCTCCAGAGTCCAATGGCGGCGAGCTTTACATCACTGCATCCAATGCTTGGCATCGGGCATGGTGATCTTAGGCTTGTGTGCAGCTGCTCGGCCATGGAAACCCATTTCATGAAGTTCATGACAAACAGTTCTTGTGCTGACGTTGCTTCCAGAGGCAGTTTGTAACTCAGTAGTGAGTGCTGCGACAGACAATTTTTACACGCTTCAGCGCTTGGTAGTCCCGTTCTGTGAGCTTGTGTGGCCTACCACGTTGCAGCTGAGCCATTGCTGCTCCTAGATGTTTAAATTTCACTTACAGTTGACTGGGCAGCTCTAGCACGGTAGACATTTTTCGAACTGACTTGTTGGAGAAGAGGCATCCCTATGACGGTGCCATGTTGAAAGTAGCTGAGTTCTTCAGTACTGGCCATTCTACTGCCAATCTTCAGTATCGACCCGTCAGTTTTTGGGCTTGCCTGTTTTGCATGTTATTTTGGCATTAATACGTGTCACATATCAGTTTGCAAACAATGTACAAAAATTAAATATATATATATAATTGAGTTAATAAAGCCGCAAACAAACATGGTCCCTTTTTTGTTTTCTTGAGTAAGGCAGCTCCAAAAAGCAATTGTTTCAGTGCTTTCTGTGGCGGTGGGGCAAACCAGCAGAAAATACAGAGCGTTGCGCCGTGATTGGCTTAGTGTTCTGTCACTCATGCGGACACTACATCAACGCCAAGTCTAAGGGTAGAGCTCGAAAATGCAGGCCCCTTGGGTGCTGCCATAGAGTTACATTAGAAGTGCCCATCCAAGTATCTTTGATTGGACTGATCATGTCAACATCATACTTTCAAAATCTCAGCTATCAGTCATCATCATGAATCAAGTCGACAATCTACTGGCAAATCCTTTTTAATCCTTGTCATATGAAGAGAAATAATGAAGAGAAATTATAGATAAAACGTATCGGTGCTCATCGGCCATTGGACATAAACATTACACAACAAGTTGGATATCGCAAATTCTACAATAAGTGGTTTGGAATGAATCAGTGGCTAACTGCAAACATTGCAAAGCAATCACTAGCCTGCTATTCAGTGGAGTGGCTGTGTGGTCCCAAATCTGGGATTAAGGGTATCTTTTCCAAGTTAAAAATTATAAAACATTCAACATGCTGTCAATGAAGCATGATTTGTGTTGTGCTCACAACAACTGTTAACTTGGAACTGAGAAAACTTGACTTCAGTGAGTTTAAGACAACTGGGAAGTCGGGGAGAATAGAGCTACGACCTGAATATCAATGACGTCATCATGATTTAACCTTTTTTACGAGTTCCCAGTTTTCTTGAAAGCACCATAAATCCAGAGAATGCCAGACTTTGATGACAGAATTTGCCCACGAAGGACCGCCGCCCCACCTTTCTGTGATCACAGCACAACAAGGTGAGTCCAAAAATGTATTGTATGCTGCTGCATAAATGATGTAATATGCCAGGGAGATATGTATACTGTAGCTAAGAAAGTCATACAAAGTGTATGTTGTGTAGTAAGCTGTTAGTAGTCCATGTCCCTCACCCTAATAATTTTGCCTACTGTTCTGACTTGGTGGTACACATGTAGCCTATAACCTGTTTTAGAGAAATATAATCATTGAATATTGCAAGAGCTTTCATTGTCTGCTTATATGCCCCCTTTATTTATCCTACGGTTTTGACTTGGTGTTCAGGGAGAACCCTGTAAGAACGGCCCATGTTCTGAATTCTGTCACTGTACATTTCAAAAGTGCTGAAGAAATCGTTACAGTTGAAGTCGGAAGTTTACATACACCTTAGCCAAAAACATTTAAACTCAGTTTTTCACAATTCCTGACATTTAATCCTAGTAACAATTCCCTGTCTTAGGTCAGTTAGGATCACCACTTTATTTTAAGAATGTGAAATGTCAGAATAACAGTAGAGAGAATGATTTATTTCAGCTTTTATTTCTTCCATCACATTCCCAGTGGGTCAGAAGTTACATACACTCAATTAGTATTTGGTAGCATTGCCTTTAAATTGTTTAACTTAGGTAAAACGTTTCAGGTAGCTTCCACAAGCTTCCCACAATAAGTTGGGTGAATTTTGGTCCATTCCTCCTGACAGAGCTGGTGTAACTGAGTCAGGTTTGTAGGCCTCCTTGCTCACACACGCTTTTTCAGTTCTGCCCACACATTTTTCTATAGGATTGAGGTCAGGGCTTTGTGATGGTCACTCCAATACCTTGACTTTGTTGTTCTTAAGCCATTTTGCCACAACTTTGGAAGTATGCTTGGGGTCATTGTCCATTTGGAAGACCCATTTGCGACCCAGCTTTAACTTCCTGACTGATGTCTTGAGATGTTTCTTCAATATATCCACATAATTTTCCTTCCTCATGATGCCATCTATTTTGTGAAGTGCACCAGTCCCTCCTGCAGCAAAGCACCCCCACAACATGATGCTGCCACCCCCGTGCTTCACGGTTGGGATGGTGTTCTTCGGCTTGAAAGCCTCCCCCTTTTTCCCCCAAACATAACGATGGTCATTATGGCCAAACAGTTCTATTTTTGTTTCATCAGACAAGAGGACATTTCTCCAACAAATACAATCTTTGTCCCGATGTGCAGTTGCAAACCGTAGTCTGGCTTTTTTATGGCGGTATTGGAGCAGTGGCTTCCTGAGCGGCCTTTCAGGTTATGTCGATATAGGACTCGTTTTACTGTGGATATAGATACTTTTGTACCTGTTTTCTCCAGCATCTTCACAAGGTCCTTTGCTGTTGTTCTGGGATTGATTTGCACCAAAGTACATTCATCTCTAGGAGACAGAACGCGTCTCCTTCCTGCGTGGTCCCATGGTGTTTATACTTGCGTACTATTGTTTGTACAGATGAACGTGGTACCTTCAGGCGTTTGGAAATTGCTCACAAGGATGAACCAGACTTGTGGAGGTCTACAATTTCTTTGGCTGA
Source organism: Thymallus thymallus (assembly GCA_023634145.1). NCBI lineage: Eukaryota > Metazoa > Chordata > Actinopteri > Salmoniformes > Salmonidae > Thymallus > Thymallus thymallus. The sequence goes on along the minus strand of CM042379.1, from coordinate 2,151,219 downwards.
TTTCGTTAGATTTTCCCATGATGTCGAGCAAAGAGGCACTGAGTTTGAAGGTAGGCCTTGAAATACATCCACAGGTACACCTCCAATTGACTCAAATGATGTCAATTAGCTTATTAGAAGCTTCTTAAGCCATGACATCTTTGTCTGGAATTTTCCAAGCTGTTTAAAGGCACAGTCAACTTAGTGTATGTAAACTTCTGACCCACTGGAATTGTGATATAGTGAATTATAAGTGAAATAATCTGTCTGTAAAAAATTGTTGGAAGAATTACTTGTGTCATACACATAGTAGATGTCCTAACCGACTTGCCAAAACTATAGTTTGTTAACATGAAATCTGTGGAGTGGTTGAAAAATGAGTGTATGTAAACTTCTGACTTCAACTGTATTGACTATGTCCGTCCTAGCTCACTCATTAATGTCTTAATGTTAATTACGGATTGCTGTTGTTATAGCTTTATGTATAACAGCCCTAACAGTTTGTGGGCACCGTTTGTCACTGTTATTGTCACTAAAAAGTTAGTACATCCCTACCTTTACCATCACATAAAATATCTACTTTTTTAATTAGGTACCAAAACAAGTGCAAATGATTAGAAAACATTAGAGAGAAACATAGGAGGGTCCAGCCTTCCATAAAGATAAGAACATTGGTCTGGTTTGGTCTTAACCATATGGGTGTGTGGTAACACATCATTAAAAGATCAAAAGACCTACCCGAGGCCCTCAGAAGAAAGATTATTGATGCCCATGAGTCTGGGAGGAGTTACAAATCCATTTCCAAGCAATTCCAAGTACATCATTCCATTTCCAAGCAATTTGAAGTACATCATTCCACTGTCCGACGAAAATTCCAGACCACTGGCAAACTACCTAGGACAGGTCGTCCCACCAAAGTCAGCCCAAGAGCTGACAGAAAGATGCTCATAGAAGTCTCTAAGAACCCCAGGGTAACATCAAGGGATCTACAGGCCTCTCTTGCCACAATCAATGTCGAAGTGCATGGGTACACTGTCAAAAAGAGACTGCACAAACTTGGCCTACATGGGAGGTCAGGAAGGAAGAAGCCTCTGCTCTCAAAAAAGAATATCAAGACAACTGACTTTACCCAAGCATTTGCACTAGGGGTGGGTAGGGGTGTACTAACTCTTTCCCCATAAGGAAAAGGCATTTTTGTTTATTTTAATTGCATAACATTTTCAAAGTATTTTTTTTTGTGTGTGATTTGTTAAATTGGGTAACCTTTATCTGTCAATGGTGTTGAAGTGAAGATTACATATCTATCTGTCCAAATATGTCAAATAAAAGAGAACTTTCCAGGGGGTGTACTTACTTTTTCACATGACTGTATAAGCAAACCATTTTTTGTTTTTACTAGAAGCTCCTGTCATGTTCATTTCATAAACCATTAATGAAAGTGACCCTCTATTTCTTCTGACAAGTTCACTAGAAAGACAGGCTGTATATCTGTTCATCTCCCCTCCTAAGCATCCCAACAGGGATACAGCTGAGTGTGATAGAGGAGTTGCCATACAGCAACGGCAGCATCCAAAAACACTTGATTTATTATTGATACATTTTGCAAATCGCTCGGTTTTCCTTTTCCGCCCTGTATAAAAAAATTAAGAACACGATCCGTATATTAAACATTTTAATTCCTCTTTCCTGACAACCCCTGTTAGAGCTCAGGTCCATTTCAATATTGATGTCATGTTAAGGAAACACTGCCTGGCTTTGCTGTGTCATGCATTTTGTGTAAAGCTTTGCTTTTCCTAATTCGTTTTTGTAGAATTAATTTACTCCAGGCCAGTGCACCTGCTCACTATGTCAATTCAGGTTAGACAAGGAATGGACTCCTATCTTCACTCTGCATAGTCGGACTACAATACGTACATACTGAAGTAACATGCACTGTGACTATGTCCCACTCCCAACACTATCCCTTGTTGAGTAAACCTTTGAGCTTTCTCATAAATTGTGCTAAAATAAGAGAACACAATTCAAGCTTTTGAATGAAAAACACCTCCCCCTGCTGGTGGACATTAGACTTTTCACAAGGGAGGAAAGATGTCTAAAAAAGGTCTGACATTCACCATAATATCCTGGTTGTTATGTAATTTAATGTTCTGTTGTAAAACCACTACTTTACAGTCTGGCACATTAAACCATGATCAGGAACAACAGGGAAACAACTCTCATGTCAATGTTTCATACTGCAGTGTTGATGCATGATATTTACTGTGCACTGACTGGCAGTAGCACTTCCTCACAGCACCAGAATCAGTGATGCTTCTTCTTGCCTTCATCCTAAAAATCAAAACACATACATTTAATAAAAGGTAAGCCACAAACCCCTAGCGATTACGATCCTATCAAGGTGCCAGTATGAACCATTACAGCACTAATAATAACCCTTGTTTTGGGTGAAATACACAGTCAGGCCATGATGTGTGACTGTGGGGAAGGTAAGAGCTTTTTTTATTGCTCCTATCTGATCAGTTTTCACAGACACACCTAGTAACTCAGAGCCAACTCATGTCCATTTCCTCTTTTACATTAGCCTAGTTTGCATAAAAGGTCTGAGTCTTACCCATACCTATCGACAACAGATAGCTACTACAGTAAGACGTAGCAGGAATACAGATTGAAAATAGAGATGTGTTTCTGAAATGTTTACCTAGCTGATAAAAGTGCATGGAACCACGTGTGTTGTTCTGAGTCTCAAGTGTTGTAAATGGCAACACCAACCACGCCTACATAACTAGGGTGTGTAGCCTGAAAACTGTCCTAGCTGGTATGACCTGTTTTTTCTGAAAAGACAAGTCGTGTTGACAGCCTCTATGGCCTTACCCATGTCGTGTTGACAGCCTCTATGGCCTTGCCCATGTTGATAGTAAGGAACCGTTGAACTAAAGGAGTAGCTGTCAACACGACGTGTGGGACCAGATTCTATAGCAGTCATTAACATTCTTTGGAACAATCAACCATAACAAAAAACTGGACAAATCAAGGCTACTGTACACTACCTCATCGCTACTGGATGAGGAAGACCCATCATCTTCATCCTTGTGCTTCTTGTCCTTCTTCTTCTTATGACCTTTGTCTTTCTTCTCCCCGTGTTCCTTAGACTTGTCTTTCTTCTCTCCATGTTCCTTAGACTTGTCTTTCTTCTCTCCATGTTCCTTAGACTTGTCTTTGTCCTTGGATGAACTCTGAAAGTTGGTATACAGTCAGAATACTTTGTATGCATCAGGATTAATTGTGTACAACCTTCCATTGATGGCTGAAATACAATCAAGCACTCGTCCAGTGACTGGTTCAGGTAATGGTAACAGCATGTTTCTTACCTTGTCCTTATCGCCATCTTTGCCCTTCTTCTTCCCCAATCCAAAGAGGGATTTCTGTTCCTGGCCAGAGGCATTATCCTTTTTCACCTCATCTTTACCAACAGTTGAGGGAAGTAAGAGACATCTAAGTGAGACAGGCAATGTAGGCTTACAGTGATCCAAATAAACTACCTCAACCACTTCATTAAAATTATACGTTTTTATTCTGGATGGCAATAATTAGTAGAATATTTAAAAGCCAACATTCCTTCTTCAACTAAATATTGGCTAGTCAGACAATTACTACTGTTCCTTTGGGCTGATATATGTTGTTACTTAGGCAGTGTAAGGCATAGCATAGAATTTGACAAACCTTAACTTGACGACAATTCCTAAATTATTCCAAGTTGGGTATTGAGGAAGTATCGGAAGAAAAGATTAGACACATGATGTTCAATGCTTTACGCTAACTAAATAGAAATGGATATCAGCCAACTGGAACATTAATAGTCTGACTAGCCAATGTTTTAAAAAGTTCAACCTAACCTGTCCAGATTCTTAATCACGTAATTTATGTATCAAGTAATTTTGTGCCTCATTTGACTTCTGCCAATATTAAAATATTGTCTCAACTAAGGCGGTGTTTGTAATAATTAAATTCAATACTTGACAGATGTGAAGTGTGCCTGCAATCAGCTCAAATAATAGGGACACAAGTTGGCTTGGATTTTAGACCAGGGTTTCCCCAAACTTGGTCCTGGACCTCTGAGTGCACGTTTTTTTTTTTTTTTCCGCTAGCACTACGCATCTGATTCAAATAATCAAAGCTTGATGATGAGTTGGTTATTTGAGTCTGCTGTGTCTAATAATAAAAAAAACTATCGCGATTCACTGTAGCTAATTCAGATCATAGACAACATTTTAGAGAACGAGTCGAATGCATTATGTTTAAATAAATCAAGGTTTACCTTCACCCAAATTACAATCCATGTTGTCCTGAGGGTACACTGCCGTGCTGCTGTGACCTGCAGAGCAACAATTCTGTCCTTTTAAAAACCGAACACTCCAACAACCGCACCGACCTGTCGACCCAACCCCGCAACACGTCACCAAAACGCGTCCGTACGAAACGGGAGCAAGGGTTTTATTGGTCACATACACATATTTAGAATATGTTATTGCGGATGTAGCGAAATGCTTGTAAACACACAAAAATCGCCGTTTTACATATGCATCCTACACACCTCACTCCTATCCCCGGTGAACAGGTGTTGTGCTGAAATGCTCCCCCTGCAGTAATTATCTCCCCCCTTGTCAGTTTAGCCTACATTTCACTGATCTTCGTAGCATAAAGCATTTTATATTTTTGTCGTTAAAGGCAGCTGTCAATGATCACGTTAGGCTGCGTTTCATTTAATGTTTTATGGCGGTTTGATCGCGGGGAGGCACTAGTAATGTCTGCAGTTTTCGGTTTGGCTATTTGTTCCAAGTGTCTTAGTCTATAAATAAATCTCTTTGCCAAAACAGGACACAGAAGTTTGTCAAAGGGAGCATTGGAGTACAATTATGGAAACAGGGATGCAGGTCCAATCATGATAATTTACATTATGCATCCATCTGTGAGTAACTCTGGTCCGTCATCACTCATTCACTCAGGACCTATTTATTCATGCAGGTCTGTATATACAGCGGGTGAAATAAGTATTGAACACGTCACAATTTTTTTCAGTAAATATATTTCCAAAGGTGCTATTGACATGACATTTTCACCAGATGTTGGTAACAACCCAAGTAATCCATACATACAAAGAAACCAAAACAAATAAGTTCAGAAATTAAGTTATGTGTAATAATGTGAAATGACACAGGGAAAAAGTAAATGAAATAAAAATTAAATAAATGTAGCCTACTAGCCAAGTGTTGTGAAGGGCAGACTACACAAATAGAATAATATGTTTTGACATTTACTGTACATAAAGAAGGGGTGGTGACTTTCTGAACTGTTAGAGTTAGATCAATGGTTGAAATTAATACAGGTATACTTACCAAATTATCAGGTGTTGGATTTTCCCTGTAACATTTACCAGAAACAACCATTTCACCCTGCTCTGGGCATAAGAGATATAAGTGGTCGCTTAGGGCCCCCAACCGCTAGCAGGTCCCCAACCCCCTCAGTTTGCTTTAAAACCACAACATCTTCTCTATGCCTCATGGCAAAATGGAGAGAATTACAGGAAATGTACTCACTACCATCAAGAGGGGGACCACCAAATGTTTTACCCGGGCCCGAAAACCAAATCTCGCTTAGGGCCCCCAAATAGCTAGGGCCGGCCCTGCTTTAAATTCTAACCAAACAATGTTCATAATTTGCCCCGTGGCTGTAGTTGAGAGATCAATTTGAGCACTCCAAGATCTCAACAAAAAAAATATATATTGAGCGCAACACTGCGTGTCATCATGCACTTGACCATAATGCCAGGTGTGATGTTAAGACAATTATATGTTTATACACCTATTGTTTTTTGTTTTCTATACCTCCATGCACTGTGAGAAGAGATAATACATTTGGGACAAATTTATTAAAACATATTATATAGATCAGATACAAGCAATATATTGTTTAAGATATTAGGCTAATGTTCAACATGAAATGTGAAAGGTCAGACCATTACTGTAAAAAACTGATTTACCTGTTCTGCACAGGCTTACACACAACACGCACACCTTGGCCAATGGCCATATAAAAGGAGTTACTATCGTTGTAACTCAGTCAGATCATCACTTCACAGCAAACTATGAGGTGTAACTGGAGCGGCTGTTGAGTTGAATGGAGCTCAACCGTCCTAAAGGTATGGTGATCTAAGCAGTTTCAGTGACTTTTGCGCACTTTCAGTGACTTTAACGCACATGTTTTATAGATTACCGACATATGTTTATAGCTTTATGCGGTCTAAAAAATGGAATGGGTCTCGTTCTTTAAGTATATTCCCCGGTAAAAGTAACAATCAATTCTCATTATCACCAACTGCATAATCTACTCAATTCTACTTTATGCGTAAATTGGAAACATCTAGATATATGACATTTGAAGAGGTGCACTGTGGTGTAAAGCTCTACAAATATGTGTCTTTTTTTTGCGGTCATGCAGGGGCGTGGTCAAAATAATGTAAAAGTCATGCAATTCTGTACTGTTGTTGTCACTCAACATGCATAATTCAGTTATCTGTCAGTTATTCTACTTAGAATAGATAAGATATAGATGTAGTCAATTTGTTGTGTGCATTATGGCTACAAATGTACTCTGAGGTGAATGCATCATTACATGGGATGGAGTACGGTGTGAGAAATAAGGTGTATCAGGAAGTGCATATGTTTTATCCATAATATTAATACACTTTTATGCCATTCATTCATGAACAGTAGCCCTATAGTCCTGTGCGTTCTTCATACTCTGATTCTAATTTTTGCATTGTATTTAATATTGTTTGCACTGCAAAAGCCTCAGTCAGTAGGTGATTTGTACAATAGGATACAAGTCTATTCCAACATGCAATACAATAAACATATTGATTTGTGAATGGAAAATATAATTGTATATTAATCTATGCTGGTTTGTGTAGTTCCAGGGGGAGGGCCCGGAGATGGAGTGGGGGGAGAGGGAGGACAAGAGGTCCTGAGTCCTCTGGAGGAGAGCCAGCCTGGGAGGAGTGAATGGAAGCTTGCAGAGCATGGAGGGTTAGGAGGGCTGTCTTCAACCGACACCACTAACGCAGCCGAGGCAGAACCCAAGGTCCCTGTAGGAGGATCTGGAAAGGTAGGAGAGGGTCTGGTTCAATGGGAGGACTGGGGAGACAATGAAAGTGGGCCAAATGTTGTGATATGGGAGAAATAGAAACAACTATGAAATCAATAAAATATGTAACATCTCATTTTACTCAGTAATATCTGTCTGTTGTAACAATTACACTTTCTCTCTCTCTCTCCTTCAGGTTGACCTGTTCTCATTGGACAGCTCCCCGTCGTCAGACAGCGAGGATGAGGACAAAAGCAAGAAGGAAAAGAAAAAGAAGAAGAAGAAACTAAAGAAGAGGAAGAGGAAGAGGAAGGTGAGTCGCCTAAGGGATTCCAGTTTTAACATTCCTTACTTGGAATGGATTGCTTACTGGAGCCTCTCAAATTTGGTAAAAGAGACCTGAACATAAATGCAGTGTCATGTCAGTGTGCAGTGTCAGAACTGTACACTCTACAGTAGTCCTTTAGGGTGTAGTCCCTCCAGAGCTGAAGGCTGATCTCAAAAACATAGGTGTATTTTGCAATGGTGCGATTCTCAAATGGGTCGGCAGGGCTTACTAGAGTCAGGAATACAATTTAAAGACAATGCTACCAAATACTAATTGAGTGTATGTAAACTTCTGACCCACTGGGAATGTGATGAAAGAAATAAAAGCTGAAATAAATAATTCTCTCTACTATTATTCTGACAATTCACATTCTTAAAATAAAGTGGTGATCCTAACTGACCTAAGACAGGGAATTTTTACTAGGATGAAATGTCAGGAATTGTGAAAAATGTATATTAAATGTATTTGGCTATGACGTATGTAAACGTCCGACTTCAACTGTATCTTATCATAAGCACAGTACATTTTTTGACCAACATGCAGCAGTTAGTGTGTTGGCAGTAATCTGTCTGTCATCTGCAAGTCTGTTATCTAGAAATATTGTTGTTTAATAGTGAGGCATTCTGTAACACCCTTTTTCAATTTAATAGAGAAGCACATCCATTACATTCACTCATGAATGGTAAAGTATGAACTAACCAAATAGGTAAGGTATCTACTGACATGTACCTTACTGGTATAAATTATGCAATAACCTATTTTTTTCTTGTACACAGGAATCCAGTTCATCCTCTTCCTCCTCCTCTGACAGCAGCTCTTCAGACAGTGAAGTAAGCTATGCATATCTCTTAACATGTGACCTAATTTTCATCATCATCACATCAGATCTAGGCTTGATTGAGTGTGTCTTGTGCAATGGAATGAATAGAACAGTCACAAAAGTGTGAACCCTGCCCATCTGGCAGTCCAGGCTAAAGCTGCCTGTTTGTAATGAGTCACTGGACAAACAGAGAGAGGGGGGCGTTTTGGTTGGACTGGGCCATGTGTTTAGACAAATATCTTGTTCATGCGAAGCCAGAAGGAAACTTGAATCCCCCAATGAAACAATTAAAGTGAAAGGAAACCTAATTGCTTTATAGAGTGGATGTAGTATCGTTTTACTATGTCACATTGGGCTGGGTAGTTTTTATTTGATATAAAAGTGATTCATGTAATTACTGATGTGATCTTTATTTCATGTAACACTTCTCACTGTTAGATGTCCAATCATTTAGATTTGTCTTTCATTCAGGATTTTATTTTGTATTTTTTTTTTTTTTTTATATATATATATTTTTAATTAGGCTCAGGAAATGATTGCACCTGTTTATTCGAATATAAAACACGCATATAATCAGTTTGAAGTAATGTTTGTTAAGATTTGCTTTGATTATCGATAGAAGGCAATCTGATGCCCCAATTGAAATTCAACCGCCAGCATTGCATGCTGGTCTGGAACAATGGAACTATGTTCTGTCAGCGTTAGTAAGCAGTAGCTGAAAGACTAAAATCCACAATGAAATCCATATTTTTTTATTTAACCTTTACTTAACTAGGAAAGTCAGTTAAGAACAAATTCTTATTTACAATGACGGCCAACCCAGGCCAAACCCGGACGACGCTGGGCCAATTGTGCGCCGCCCTATCGGACTCCCAATCACGGCCCGGATGTGATACAGCCTGGACATGGTAGGCATGCTGTGACCCTCTGGACCCAGATCTGAGATAGGCATAGGAAACACACCCAGTCATAACCTATTGAGCTGGTGCCCACATGATCAGGAAGCAGAGAGGTCCCTTACCACTCTTGTGTTAGGGATTTTCTTTCTATCTGGAATATGCACCGATATGAGCCGTCCAAACACTGCCATAGCAGCAAACAAACAAACAAATATGCTGGATGTACCTGTATGTGAATGGTGTGTGGGTGTATGTGTGTATAAGTCATTTATTAGTTGTGAATAATAAAACAAGGATGGATACACATGGCAGGTGGAACCTGATAGAACCCATTCTGGTAGATGCTGACTCATCGTGCTTGTTTATTTCTGTTGAATGAACCTCTTTGTCCCTGCAGGTCCTAGATTAAACCTATGTTTAATACCCATATGTCTTTAAACTAAAGTACACCCAGTGATCTAAAAGTAGCAGTGTCCATTGTTCCTACTGGACTTTCATCCTACCTGTCAGGGTATTTTTTGTTCTGATATGTTAACGTTAGATGAATAAGTCAAACTCGCAGTAGTAACTTCTGTCTGTCCTTCTGCAGGATGAGAAGAAGAAGAAGAAGAAGAAGAAGAAGAAGAAGAAGAAGAAGAAGAAGAAGAAGATGAAGCCAAAGAAAGAAGATGCTGGGGATATCATAGCACATGATGTAGCCTTTGTATCTGAGCCTGGTGAGTGATGCCTCGAGTCGAGGATGGGGTAGATGGATAGGTGAATCGAGGATGGGGTAGATGGATAGGTGGGTCGAGGATGGGGTAGATGGATAGGTGGGTCGAGGATGGGGTAGATGGATAGGTGAGTCGAGGATGGGGTAGATGGATAGGTGGGTCGAGGATGGGGTAGATGGATAGGTGGGTCGAGGATGGGGTAGATGGATAGGTGAGTCGAGGATGGGGTAGATGGACAGGTGAGTCGAGGATGGGGTAGATGGATAGGTGGGTCGAGGATGGGGTAGATGGATAGGTGGGTCGAAGATGGGGTAGATGGATAGGTGAATCGAGGATGGGGTAGATGGATAGGTGGGTCGGGGATGGGGTAGATGGATAGGTGGGTCGGGGATGGGGTAGATGGATAGGTGGGTCGGGGATGGGGTAGATGGATAGGTGGGTCGGGGATTGTGTAGATGGATAGGTGGGTAATCACAGTCCAAAGAGCTTTGAGTCACATTTGATTGGAATTTTGGGTGCGTTCGTAAATTTGCTCAGAGCACTCTCGTCTGAGTCTGTCAGAGCGCAGAATAACTGATGAATTTATGAACGCTCAACACTCCTTGAATATGGCCGGTGTCAGTAAACCTCAGTGAAAAAGCGTAATGAAATAGTTGCCAGCAGTTACAGTCACAGTTACAGTTACAGTCACAGTTACAGTCACAGTCACAGTCACAGTTACAGTTACAGTCACAGTCACAGTTACAGTTACAGTCACAGTTACAGTCACAGTCACAGTCACAGTCACAGTCACAGTTACAGTCACAGTCACAGTCACAGTCACAGTTACAGTCACAGTCACAGTTACAGTTACAGTTACAGTCACAGTCACAGTTACAGTTACAGTCACAGTCACAGTCACAGTCACAGTCACAGTTACAGTCACAGTCACAGTCACAGTCACAGTTACAGTTACAGTTACAGTCACAGTCACAGTCACAGTTACAGTTACAGTTACAGTCACAGTCACAGTTACAGTTACAGTTACAGTTACAGTCACAGTCACAGTCACAGTTACAGTTACAGTTACAGTCACAGTCACAGTCACAGTCACAGTTACAGTTACAGTCACAGTCACAGTCACAGTCACAGTCACAGTCACAGTCACAGTTACAGTTACAGTTACAGTCACAGTCACAGTTACAGTTACAGTTACAGTTACAGTCACAGTCACAGTTACAGTTACAGTTACAGTCACCAATGATCTGGATAACATGAAACAGCCTAACCAGCTCTGCTAGGGCGATGGTAACATGGTCAGAGTGAGGTGTCAATTCTAGCCAGTTAGCTTGGGTGCTTGACCGCCGTTGTGAAGTCAGAACGCTCAGATCAACCCTACTCCTCGACCAGAGCGTCCAGTGTGCACTCTGAACGCTCCGAGATCGAAACGCTCTTAATTTATGAACAAACAATCTGACATCGCTCTGAATTTATGAACGCCCAGAATGCACTCTGAACTCACTCTGGCACTCCAGATTAAATTTACGAACACACCCTTTGTTGACTGAGGGCGTTTTATCTGAAGATGTGCATTGATGTGCAATCAATCATCTTTATACAGAAACACCCCCGAAACACACAGAACAATGATACTATTATAAATATTATATTTATGTTCACTAAAACATATTGACTGGTTGTTTGCAGGGCTTGAAGGCTGCACTGATGTAAACAACAAGGAAACAAAGAAAAAGCTGAAAGAGGATGTGAGTGTGTTTCATAACTTGTTGTATTATGTCATTTCATATCGTCATGGCCAGTGTGTACAGTAACAAAAAAATACATTAATACTCAGAGTAAGTCAGCGTTTACTTCAATGTTACCATGGCAGGGTTTAGAACATGCATTTTTGTCCCCACCTCTTAGAATTCAGGCTCAGACAGTGAAGAAGACAAGAAGAAGAAGAAGAAGCAGAAGAAGAAAAAGAAGAAGAAGAAGAAGCAGAAGAAGAAGCAGAAGAAGAAGAAGCCAAAGAAGAAGAAAAATAAAGTATGTTCCGTACCTCTCCTGTATACATACAGGTGGTAACGTGTGAAATGTCTCATGAAAGAGCTAATTTTCTATGTTCCTGTTTTCTCTCAGGATTCCAGCTCCTCATCTTCATCCTCTGATAGCTCTTCGTCCTCCTCATCCTCGGACAGGGCCAAGGATAAGAAGAAGAAGAAGCAAAAGAAGAAGGTAAGGGAATTTCTCATTGCACCAATATGGCTTAACAATGTCAAAGTGTTATAAACTGGATATCATTTCTCTACCAAATCAGCAAATCTGGCTGAAACCTTACAATATGACCTGACATTATTGTGACACATGTACCTGACGTTCCTGACTTATAGACATTTCTCTTCTAGGATTCTGGCTGCTCTTCCGACAGGGAGGCAGTCAAAAATAAAGTCATATAAAGTACCAGATTAGGAGTTCAAGCGTGTTGGTAGCATGGCAAAAACGTTGAAAGCTAAAGCGATTTCTGCTTTGCCCGTCAACTGTAGTGTACAACTTAATTCATATTTTGTTCCATAATAAAATTGCCTTATTTAGCCATGTCATTCCACCTACATACTACACACTTCAACTGCTATCCACACCTCATTTGTTTGCAGTCCACATGAACAGTAAGCTCTCAAACAGCAGGCCAGCACTATTACCAAACCAGACACACCAGCAAGACAGTTATTTTCCTCAATGCATTAGCTTATGGGGAGGCCTACCTTTGCCTACCTGCACATACTGCTGTTATATATATTCTGTTGTGTTGTGTTTGGGAGCAGGGAGAGGAGGGAGACGGACAGGGCGAGGATGAGTACAGCTGTGCTGCTGGCGTTTCAGCAGCTGGTATGTCATTCATTCTTTTAGAATCTCACAACGTGTTCTACACGCGAAGCTATTCTGATTCACGTCATTGTAAACACAATATCACACCAGACCTTTCATGTTAATGTATCTAACGTCGTTAGGCATGTCCACAATGGACGCCTGTCTACTTGGTTTCGTTGGCAACAAGAAATTATTAACGAATCCATGTATCTCTGCAGGTGAGGAGGATGCTGGGCCGGAGGGAACTCTGGGACAGAAATCAGGCAAAGGACGTAAGGAGAGAAAAGGGAAGAAGAATAGGGTGAGGTCATAGAGCTGCACGACAGCAAGCGGTTTAACCTTGAAACGTATCATTTATTGAAGCAGAAGGTCATAATGTAGTCCATCAATGGTCATAATAAGCATAATTAGCTTATTTTACATGCATTTCTTAACCTAAATCAACCGTTGTTTCAGACCCAGTAGCCTACTGCGTCGGCTGAGCTTAAGTGTTACCCACTCCGTGGAAAGAGCCCCGTGTTTTGTATACTCAGTCTATATTTTGCTGTTGCTCTGGCTCTGCAATAGTCTGCTTGTTAATGTACACCTGTGTCAGAATCCCACGGTTATTACCTTTTTAACGGTACTAGCCATGTGTTTGTAAGACTTATAGTTTTGAAATCCAAATGTATCTATAGAATATTACAATATATGTGTCACTAAGAAAATGTCAGCAGAGAGCATCAGAGATGAACAGGTTAAAGTTACAGAGGAATTCACCCTCTCACTCTTTCTCAGGTCTCTGTGTCCGAGCAGACACTCCTCTCCTCACTTTAATGTTACACTCTGTATCCACTGAATTACTTCCTCTCCCCCTATCACAGTGCCACAAACACAAAGACAACGAGGGGGGCATAACAGCTGAATGGATTTGTAAGTAAATCCAAAAAGAATTGTCTCAGAAGACATATGGAGATTATGAAGGTGAAATATTCTGAATGATAAAGTCTTCTTTCCCGTGACCAAAGGTGGTGAAGGAATGGAAGCTGGAAATCTGAGTGATGACGAGAGAGACGGAGGCAATGAGAAAGAGAAAGAGAAGAAGAAGAAGTTGAAGAAAAAGAAGAAGGTACTCGTCTCAGTTCCCATTGGCTCCCTGTGCTACAGTAACTTAGTTGAGCTGTGTTATTCTGCCCTAGGACTGGAGCTCCTCTCCAAAAGTGTAATGTATTGAGCACATGTACTTAATTATGTAACACAGCTGTAATACCCTACTGAGTGTTTTTCAATTGAAGGACTCTGGCTGTTCATCGTCCTCTTCATCATCTTCATCCTCGGATAGCTCTTCCTCTTCAGACAGCGAGGATGACAAAAAGAAAAAAACTAAGAAGTTGAAGAAGAAAGTTAAGGTTTGTGGTTCCAAACTAACAACTACATTGTTTACTATGGTATTTCTGGACGGTGCAATGCTGATGGATTGGACACTCTGTTTTTGCCACAGGATTCCAGTTCTTCATCTTCCTCCTCCTCTTCTTCATCCTCCTCCTCTTCCTCCTCTTCTGATAGCGAGGAGGAGAAGAAGAACAAGAAGAAGAAGATGATGAAGAAGGTGAGAAAACTATGTGTTGTATTATTTAACACAAAAGAAGCATATAGTTTTTTTTTTACTCGATATTGACTGTGGTAATTTCAGTATCACAATAAAACTGAGTCAAACCATAACTAACACGATGGCCATCTATTATAGCCCTATGACAGACATCTGTCCTAGAAAGTTGTTAAGTACTTCATAGTGACCTGCTTTTTGTTGTTGTCCCTCAGGATTCTAGTTCTTCATCCTCTGACAGCTCCTCATCCTCCTCCTCCGACAGCGATGATGACAAAAAGAAAAAGAGGATGAAGAAGAAAAAGGTAAGTTGTATGTCCATATTGCCCTGGTTACTCCAATGAAATGTTGTATGTCCATATTGCCCTGGTTACTCCAATTACATGTTTTATGTCCGTATTGCCCTGGTTACTCCAATGAAATGTTGTATGTCCATATTGCCCTGGTTACTCCAATGAAATGTTGTATGTCCATATTGCCCTGGTTACTCCAATGAAATGTTGTATGTCCGTATTGCCCTGGTTACTCCAATGAAATGTTGTATGTCCATATTGCCCTGGTTACTCCAATGAAATGTTGTTTGTCCGTATTGCCCTGGTTACTCCAATGAAATGTTGTATGTCCATATTGCCCTGGTTACTCCAATGAAATGTTGTATGTCCATATTGCCCTGGTTACTCCAAGGAAATGTTGTATGTCCATATTGCCCTGGTTACTCCAAGGAAATGTTGTATGTCCACATTGCCCTGGTTACTCCAAGGAAATGTTGTATGTCCATATTGCCCTGGTTACTCCAAGGAAATGTTGTATGTCCATATTGCCCTGGTTACTCCAAGGAAATGTTGTATGTCCATATTGCCCTGGTTACTCCATTGGCTATTGCATCCCTTTGGCTCTATCTCCTCAACACTACAGCATGGAAGCAAAGAAAGACATGTTACAAAGTTTTTGTCTGTTTCAGGATTCCAGCTCTGATGATTCAGATAGCGAGAAAGACAAGAAGAAGAAGAAGAAGAAGAAGAAGAAGAAGAAGAAGAAGAAGAAGAAGAAGAAGAAGAAGAAGAAGAAGAAGAAGAAGAAGAAGAATGTGAGTGCCGATGCATACAGATGTTATTTTGAGAAATCCAGTGTGCAGGGTTATGGTTAGAAGCCAACTGGTAAGTGAATTAATTCTTCTTTGACAGGATTCCTGCTCTTCAGACAGCGAAGACAATAAGAAGAAGAAGAAGAAGAAGAAGAAGAAGAAGAAGAAGAAGAAGGTATGTTTTTTTCTATTTTTTTATTCTTGGGGTAGGGTCTTTTCAATTTTGAAAGATATTGGAGATATCAAATGAAACTGTTGTTGTGTGTCCAGGACGATTCTGACAGCGAGGAAGACAGGAAGAAGAAGAAGAAGGACAAGAAGAAGGACAAGAAGAAGAAGGATAAGGTATGTTTTTTAATTGACTGTCTTGGAGAGTGATCCTCAAACTAATGACAGTAACTATCAGAATGTGACTGGATCATTCCTCCTGTGTACCCAGGACTCTTGTTCTGACAGCGAGGAAGAGAAGAAGAAGAAGAAAAAGAAGAAGAAAGATAAGGGGAAGACAGACAAGAAGAAGAAAAAGGTCAGTAACACACATGTATTTGAAGGTTATTTATGACTTATGAGCCCAGGGCACATAGTGTGGCTAATAATATAAGATTGTTATTGATCACCATATACTGTATTTTATGTGTGTCTAGGACGACTCCTCGTCTGGAAGTGATGATGATAAGAAGAAGAAGGAGAAGAAGGAGAAGAAGAAGAAGAAGAAGAAGAAGAAGAAGAAGGAGAAGAAGAAGAGGAAGAAAGAAAAGGTAAGTACCAAGAAGGTAAATGTTATCTGGAGATGAACAATAGTGAGGTGAGCACTGGAATCTGACGGACCACGTCCTCTGTTTGCCCTGTAGGGCTCCTCTTCTGGGAGTGATGATGATAAGAACAAAGTCAAGAAGGTAAGTACCAAGAAGGTAAATATTATCTGGAGATGCACAAGATACTGATTGGAATAGTGCCTTTCCTCTGGACGTGAGAAGGACAAGAAGAAGACTCCTGTTCCGATGTTGAGGGAGAATCTTTGTTGTCGCAGGACTCCTGTTCCGATGTTGAGGGAGAATCTTTGTTGTCGCAGGACTCCTGTTCCGATGTTGAGGGAGAATCTTTGTTGTCGCAGGACTCCTGTTCCGATGTTGAGGGAGAATCTTTGTTGTCGCAGGACTCCTGTTCCGATGTTGAGGGAGAATCTTTGTTGTCGCAGGACTCCTGTTCCGATGTTGAGGGAGAATCTTTGTTGTCGCAGGACTCCTGTTCCGATGTTGAGGGAGAATCTTTGTTGTCGCAGGACTCCTGTTCCGATGTTGAGGGAGAATCTTTGTTGTCGCAGGACTCCTGTTCCAATGTTGAGGGAGAATCTTTGTTTTTGTAATGTATTGAGCACATGTACTTAATTATGTAACACAGCTGTAATACCCTACTGAGTGTTTTTCAATTGAAGGACTCTGGCTGTTCATCGTCCTCTTCATCATCTTCATCCTCGGATAGCTCTTCCTCTTCAGACAGCGAGGATGACAAAAAGAAAAAAACTAAGAAGTTGAAGAAGAAAGTTAAGGTTTGTGGTTCCAAACTAACAACTACATTGTTTACTATGGTATTTCTGGACGGTGCAATGCTGATGGATTGGACACTCTGTTTTTGCCACAGGATTCCAGTTCTTCATCTTCCTCCTCCTCTTCTTCATCCTCCTCCTCTTCCTCCTCTTCTGATAGCGAGGAGGAGAAGAAGAACAAGAAGAAGAAGTTGATGAAGAAGGTGAGAACTATGATTTAACACAAAAGAAGCATATTGTTTTTTTTTACTCGATATTGACTGTGGTAATTTCAGTATCACAATAAAACTGAGTAAAACCATAACTAACACGATGGCCATCTATTATAGCCCTATGACAGACATTTTATTTTATTTTGAGAAATCCAGTGTGCAGGGTTATGGTTAGAAGCCAACTGGTAAGTTAATTAATTCTTCTTTGACAGGATTCCTGCTCTTCAGACAGCGAAGACAATAAGAAGAAGAAGAAGAAGGAGAAGAAGAAAAAGAAGAAGGTATGTTTTTTTCTATTTTTTATTCTTGGGGGAGGGTCTTTTCAATTTTGAAAGATATTGGAGATATCAAATGAAACTGTTGTTGTGTGTCCAGGACGATTCTGACAGCGAGGAAGACAGGAAGAAGAAGAAGAAGGACAAGAAGAAGGACAAGAAGAAGAAGGATAAGAAGAAGAAGAATAAGGTATGTTTTTTAATTGACTGTCTTGGAGAGTGATCTTCAAACTAATGACAGTAACTATCAGAATGTGACTGGATCATTCCTCCTGTGTACCCAGGACTCTTGTTCTGACAGCGAGGAAGAGAAGAAGAAGAAGAAAAAGAAGAAGAAAGATAAGGGGAAGACGGACAAGAAAAAGAAAAAGGTCAGTAACATACATGTATTTGAAGGTTATTTATGACTTATGATCCCAGGGCACATAGTGTGGCTAATAATATAAGATTGTTATTGATCACCATATACTGTATTTTATGTGTGTCTAGGACGACTCCTCATCTGGAAGTGATGATGATAAGAAGAAGAAGAAGGAGAATAAGAAGAAGGAGAAGAAGAAGGAGAAGAAGAAGAAGAGGAAGAAAGAAAAGGTAAGTACCAAGAAGGTAAATGTTATCTGGAGATGAACAATAGTGAGGTGAACACTGGAATCTGACGGACCACGTCCTCTGTTTGCCCTGTAGGGCTCCTCTTCTGGGAGTGATGATGATAAGAACAAAGTCAAGAAGGTAAATATTATCTGGAGATGCACAAGATACTGATTGGAATATTGCCTGTTAAGCAGCTCCCATTGTTTGTGCGTTAATTGTTGTTTTAGTATATTTTTCGTGAGTTTTTTTTGCAGCAGTTGAACTATAATAGTTCAGGATTATGGAGCGCTACTGTTTTACGAAGGTGTTAGCGGTCCTTTTTATCACTGAGGCACTTTTTATTTTTCTCAGTGCCGAACGTTCACACGAGCCCTCAATTTTTTACAATCGAGCCCAGCTCCTGGATTTAGCAAACTCAGCGCTATTGCACCCAAGGGAAAGTTTGACATTCCAGATGAGTTGTAAAGGCGACGGTGTATGCAAGGCAGGAAGGAAGTGTAAGGAAAATCTGAGTAAGTACAAGCCAGCTATACCGTCTATCAATATTGAGGGAGAATCTTTGATGTCGCAGGACTCCTGTTCCGATGTTGAGGGAGAATCTTTGATGTCGCAGGACTCCTGTTCCGATGTTGAGGGAGAATCTTTGTTGTCGAAAGACTCCTGTTCTGATGTTGAGGGAGAATCTTTGTTGTTTCAGGACTCCTGTTCCGATGTTGAGGGAGAATCTTTGTTGTCGAAAGACTCCTGTTCTGATGTTGAGGGAGAATCTTTGTTGTTTCAGGACTCCTGTTCTGATGTTGAGGGAGAATCTTTGTTGTTTCAGGACTCCTGTTGCGATGTTGAGGGAGAATCTTTGTTGTTTCAGGACTCCTGTTCCGATGTTGAGGGAGAATCTAAGAAAAAACAGAAGAAAGATGACAACAAGAAAGAGGTAAGTGCAAGGTAGTGAATATTGGAAATGTATGCAAAGAGAAAGACTCTGAAGGTTTTCCCTCAGGTAGTCCAAACATCTCCTCAATGTCTCAGCTCTAAAGCAGGTATGTAGGACAGCTCTCGTAAGAGAGATTGGCGCCGCCCTGCTGGTCGCCTGTTAAGCAGCTCCCATTGTTTGTGCGTTAATTGTTGTTTTAGTATGTTTTTCGTGAGTTTTTTTTTGCAACAGTTGAACTATAATAGTTCAGGATTATGGAGAGCTACTGTTTTACGAAGGTGTTAGCGGTCCTTTTTATCACTGAGGCACTTTTTATTTTTCTCAGTGCCGAACGTTCACACAAGCCCTCAATTATTTACAACTGAGCCCAGCTCCTGGATTTAGCAAACTCAGCGCTATTGCACCCAAGGGAAAGTTTGATATTCCGGATGAGTTGTAAAGGCGACGGTGTATGCAAGGCAGGAAGGAAGTGTAAGGCAAAGCTGAGTAAGTACAAGCCGGCTATACCGTCTATCATTATGGGCAATGTGAGATCGCTACATGACAAGGTGGATGAGCTTGAGGGTCTGGTCCATGGGCAAAGAGACTACCGGGAAGCTAGCCTATTGTGCTATACAGAGACATGGCTGAATGATAACATCCCCATAGAGAACGTAACTATCGGCGGTTTCCAGACCATCAGAGCGGACAGGGATAGCGCTTCTTCCGGTAAGACCCTACTATTTGCCGAGGGAATTCACGGTGTCCATTGCTGTTATTGTTTACATCCTGCCCTCCGCTGATGCAAACACAGCGTGTGACGTCATCCACTCTGTTATCGCGAGGTTACAGACAGCGCATCCCAGTGCATTCTTTGCCATTTCGGGGGATTTTAACCATACATCTCTTTATTCAACGCAGCCCACGTTCAAACAGTTTGTGAAGTGCCCAACCAGGAATAATAAAACTCTGGACTTGTTATATGCTAATGTGAAGGATGCATACAACTCCACTGCACTTCCTCCCCTCGGTAGATCGGATCACAACCTTGTCCACCTCACCCCACTCTACAGGCCTATGGTCCAACAGCATCCAGCGACCACTAGGACCATTAGGAGATGGTCCCCAGAGGCAAATGAGGTCCTACAGGACTGCTTTGAAACAACAGACTGGGATGTGCTCTGTGAGGCTCATGGGGATGGACTTACTGACTGCATAACGGACTATATACATTTTTGTGTAGACAACACTGTACCCACCAGGAAGGTACGCTGTTTTCCAAATAATAAACCCTGGGTCACCGGCGATCTGAAGGCCCTGCTGAATGAGAAGAAGAGGGCCTTCAATGAGGGGGACAGGGACAAATTGTAATGCGTTCAGAGGGAGCTGAAGTTGCGGATTGCTCAGGGGAAGAGAGGGTATAAGGAGAAGATGGAGGACAAGCTGAGGCAGAGCCAGGTGAGAGAGGTGTGGAATGGTATAAGAAATATCACTGGATTCAAAAAGTCAAACAGTGGGCAGACGGAGGGGATCCAGGACTGAGCCAATGAGCTGAACCAATTTTTTAACAGGTTCGATACTGGCCCTGCCCACCTCCCCTGCAGCTCCCCAGGCCACACACCCTCATGGCTGTCCCACCCCTACTTTGCTCACAACACCTCCATTGAGACAATCAGCGAACCCCTCACCACCTCCGCCCCCGCTCCCTCTGGACTGATCTGCAATACCTTCCTTTCCCCCACTTCCCCACCTGGGCTGGCTTTCACCACCAACCAAGTGAAGAGAGAGCTGGAGAGACTACATCAGTGGAAAGCGTCGGGCCCTGATGGCATCAGCCCACAATTTGTGCGGCTACAGAGCTGTGTGTCAGAACGGGCAGTGAGCAACACAGGGCCCCCCCAGGGAACGGTCCTGTCCCCCTTCCTGTTCACCCTCTTCAGATATAACTCTGGGAGCTCATATGGACAACAGGCTGGAATGGTCTGGTAACACCGAGGAGGCTCAGGTCCTTCAACGTGTGCAGTAAACTACTACGTACTTTCTACCAGTCTGTGGCGGCCAGTGCCATCTTTTTTTGCAGTGGTGTGCTGGGGCGCCAACATAAAGGCTGGTGATGCTTCTCATGTAAATAAGCTGATCAGGAAGGCTAGCTCTGTTCTGGGGATTAGCCTTGACACTCTAGAGGAGGTGGCGAAGAGACGGATCCTGGCCAAACTGCATGCCATGGTTATGACGCAGAGGAGCACTTTCAGTCACAGACTGATCCCACCACGGTGTGCTAGAGAGCGCTACAGGAGGTCCTTCCTGCCGGCGGCTATTAGACTATTTAATGCCTCACCAGGGTGCCGTGCCATCGGCAACATAGATCTGGAACTGTTGGGGTGCTAGGACCTAGTTTAACAATTAGGCATCCATCCGTGAGTAACTATGGCCTGTAATCACTCATTCACTCAGGACTTATTCATTCAGCACTCATTCATTCAGGACTTAACTGAACTTACGTAGTCATTCACTCAGGAATGCATATTAGTATCCTGTCAGATGTATCTTTTTTCATTGCTTTTAGTATATTGAATGTTCAATACGTGCAGTTGTCTGTAATTAAACCCTGTGCACTAAGGACTGTATTTTAAGGGAATTACTATTATTACCCCAAATGATATCATACACACATTTAGCTATTTAAGTATCTCTTCCTGTCATTTACCTGTACAGTTAATGTAACCATGCAAATATTCACTTACCTGTAAATTTAACTGTATATTTACCTGTAAAGTTAATGTAACCATGCAAATGTTAACTTACCTTACCTAATTTAACCAGACTGTATATTAAGTAAACTATTATTACCCTCACTTATATCATACGCACATTTAGATATTTAAGTATTTCTCTGCCATCGACCTGTATAGTATAGTTAACCATGCAAATACTCCTTATTTATCTATACCAACTTGCAATATTTGTATCATTTTTTTTTACCTAACACTTTGTAACAAAGTATAGTGTACATATTCAGCCAACCACCCATACTATGCTATGTCTTTTTATAGCTTTTTGCACTCCAGACTTCTTGTAT
The DNA here is from genome assembly GCA_023634145.1 of Thymallus thymallus. NCBI lineage: Eukaryota > Metazoa > Chordata > Actinopteri > Salmoniformes > Salmonidae > Thymallus > Thymallus thymallus. The sequence continues at coordinate 2,129,208 of CM042379.1, read as the reverse complement.
TTTTATACTTTTTCATACTTCCGCTCTATGTATCATGTATCGTGTATCTGTCTTTTGTGTATTTTCGTTCTGGCATTTTACACCTGCCCTGTGTTTTTTCGTAGCTGCTCGACAAAGTAATTTTCCCTCTTGGATCAATAAAGTCTCTATCTATCTATCTATCTATCTATCTATCTATCTATCTATCTATCTATCTATCTATCTATCTATCTATCTATCTATCTATCTATCTATCTATCTATCTATCTATCTATCTATCTATCTATCTATCTATCTATCTATCTATCTATCTATCTATCGGTGCGAGTCTGCGAGAAGAGGTTAATTAAAACATATTCGTTCCGTTCTAATAAGATTCCCTTTACTTCCTTTTAGGATGGAACTGAGAATGAAACGTGTGGAGAGCTGAAAAAGGAGGTGAAATATGCAGGTGGCTTGGGGATGGGAGGAGTGTCCATGGATACAACACCATCTGACAAGGGATCAGCTATTTTTCTGAAACCCACCCTGAAGTTGGAGTCCTGGGGGCTGTCTGCGGAAACCAGACCGCACACTCGGTATGAGTCCCTTTATGGCTCCTCATCCTCTCTCAGTCCCAGGGATATCAGCCCCTCCCGCCGCCCACTCAGTCCCATGGAGGCCCTGATGTGGAACCCAGCCAGGACCAGTGACCCACTGACCGGGACAGGACCAGCCAGCAGCAGAACCACAACGCGCAAATCCAGTGATCTGTGACCTTATCAACCTTAATTAACATGGAGATTTTGAAAAGATAGGCCAAGATGATTTATGCTCATTACATTATAGGCTGAAAAATTATCAAAAGTATAAACACAGAAATAAAGAAATAATTTCAATAGGTACATTTTTGTGATTTTCTTTTCCAGCTGAAACTTGTCAACTTTTGCAACTTTTACCAAAAGTAAAGTGAGATGTCTGAAGATAATTGATGAGTACGTTGTGCAAGGTGTGCGTGGTTGTACACATTAAGACGTTTCCAGTGGTGTTCATGCAGGCCTAGCTGGTCAACACTGCACAACAGAGCCCTATACTAGGAATGTAGTTTAAGGAGTTAGCAAGGTAACTTTGGTCAACTCTTGAGTTCAATTTGGAATAATCCGTACCATGAAAGTGGCTCACCTTTACGCTTCACACCGACTGTGTCATTGTGCAAAATAGTATGTAGCATCAAAAGTTCAACATTCACCGTCTGCTACCATTTCTGTCAACCCGTTTACTCAGACAGTTTGAGGCATACATTCGATAAATCCAAGTATGCACCAACACAGCAGCGGAAGAATTGAGTTTGAGTCGTCAGGCTACAAGACTAAGACTCCATCAGGTAAATTCCACACTCCCCCAATCAGGGTCTCAAAACTAATGGTGGGGAGTAGACTCAAAAATAATTGATTCTTCAACTCCTTGCCCGTCGACTCCCGTTGTCGACTCCCATTTCTGGGTGTCAAGCTTCGATTACACTAAGAATAGACTCCTCCTCTTAATATTACGTATTTTTGCAAAGGAGGACACTATTTTTCGTATATTTTCAAACTCTGATCAACTGGGGTTTTAAATAGTCAGTGCCAAAGTCTTGTTGTATATTCTTCTCGAAGAAGAAAGTTGCTGATAATATACAGTTGTTTCTGTATGGACAGCCTATGGGGAGGTTATCTAAGTACAAATATTTTGATCTATGGTTCAATGAGCGATATAAATGGAAAGATCATGTCATAAATGTTGAAACAAAGTGTAAGAAGGTGGTGAATCATATGCATTCGGTCTCTGGTTATGAATGGGGTGCTGTTGGAGGTTGGCCCTTCTGTGGTGATAGGGGACGTTCCTCCATGGTTCCTCTCAGATCCTGTTGTAGATCTAACCTTGGTAGAGAAAAGGAATGATTTGTCAGCAGTCAGTGATATCGGGAAACTGGTTGACAATTACATTGGTAGAAGTTTTTATGTTTTTTTTACCGCTTTTCACAGATGGATCCAAGAACCCAGATAGTGGGCGTACAGGAGCAGGTGTTCACGTTCCTGAATTTGATGTGCAGATCTGTAGAAGACTAACAGATGAACTGTCAGTATATTCAGTTGAATTGTTGGCAATAGTAGTTGACGTCCAGTGGGTGGATGACGTACAACCTGTTAGAATTTTAGTATGCTCAGATTCTCTGTTTTTATTGAAAAGTTTATCATCTGGTAAATCTCCTACTATTGGAGGTATTCATGTTATTATCTTGGCTTTATTATCTGCTGGGTCCCAGAACATTTGAGCGTGGAAGTGAATAAAATTGTAGACCAGTTAGCCAAAAGAGCATTAAAACGAGATATAATTTATATTATCTATTGGGTGGAGGTGAGGCTAAATGTAAGATCAGAGTCCTTTTGATAGATGTGTGGTAGAAGAGATGGGACTCTGAGCCCAAGGAAAGGTCGGTGGACCAAGGATCAAAGGTCAGATTAGAAAGGAAGAGGTGGTGTTTGCTCAATTGCGATTAGGACATTGTATATTGAACTCACCATTACATCTGGTTGGCAAGCATGTGAATGGTTTGTGTCTGGAGTATGTTGAAGTTTAGGGTCATTGAGGTTGGACAGGGTTGGGGGGGGGGGGTTTAGGGATGGGGGAGGGTCTATTAGAAGTTAGTAGGGCTTTTATTTTCTCAGAAGTACTGAGTTAGGTAGGAGGATTTAGAAATGTTGTAAACCGTGATTGACCACACACTCCAGCACAGTAGGTGGCGGCATGCACCTTTAACGTTTGTTCGCGGACCGCCATTATATCGAAGAAGAAGAAGTAGCAGCAGTAATAGAAGAAGAAGAAGCAGACAAACTTTCGCATCTTTCACAGCAAAGAAAGGGCGAGTTAGTAAGAGAGAGAGATGGAGGGGCACAGCCAGGCATATAGTCAAAACCGTACATCGGTAATCAAAAGATGTATTTCGCAATTTCTTGCCTTGCAGTGTCTGGGGCGAGTTCACTAAAGTAGGGGCTATCAATGAGTAGGCTGAGCTGAACTATTCTACACGCAACATACCAAACACACACTAGGGTTTATCACAGCGAAGAGAAAGAGGAGCAGGCGAGGAAGAGAGAAGGCTATATCTTGGGAATCTGTATCTAGCGATGCCTCGTAAATTCACCAAAAGTATATTAGGCAATCACTGAGTATAACTAACTAATATTGTCTAGACATGACAATAGTCATATATTTACGCCTACAATTAAAAACATCCAGGCTTCCGTCATAAGAGTCAATTCAATTAGGAAAACAATGATAATTACAGTTTAAACGCAAATGTAGTCTTCCTAGTTGGACTCTGCAATATGTGTATTTTGTTTGTGCGCATCCGTTTCCGCGTGGTTTGGGAGTCGAGTAAGAGTCTACTTTTGACTCCACAAATCCTGGTGTCGTGCACCACTAATCAAACCCGTTAAAAAACGCGGAAGCAACATTAACATACTTATTGGACAAAATCAGCGAGTCCCTCCTCTGTTTAAAGATCCCTGTGCCGTTTTGTCCCTTCTGGACATCACTAACGCGTGGTTGCGGGGTGGGGTCAGCTTTTCCGTTTATTAAGGGCAACGTTGTTCCTGCATGATGTCACAACTGCCGTGTGCTCTCAAGACAACATGGATTTCGATTTGGCTTCAGGTAAATCTTGATTTCTTCAAGATGCGTTCAACTCGTTCTAATCTAAAGTATTGTCTGAACTACAATAACTACGTTGTATCCATTTCTCAATTGATTTGATGGTTATTAGTCTGAGATGCAAGCCACATATTTTCCAATTATTTGAGCTGATTGAAGGCACACTTCACAATTCAATCAATAATTTAATTATTCGAAAGACTGTTTATATTATTAATGGCAGAAGGCAAATGTGCCTCAAAAGGACTTGATATATAAATGCTATGATTAGCAATCTAACATTGACAGGTGGAGTCCTTTCGGTTGAAGAAAGCATAGTGCCGTTTCTCAATTTCTCCACTGTCTACTTATTGCTATTGAGTAAGAACTTAATGCAATGGTTCTGGTTAGTTTATTAGGCTGTGATTGTTCAAGTAAAGATCACGCTATGCCTACATGTCGTGTCTCTTACTTCCCTCAGCTGTAGGTAAAGATGAGGTGAAAAAGGATAATGCCTCTGGCCAGGAACAGAAATCCCTCTTTGGATTGGGGAAGAAGAAGGGCAAAGATGGTGATAAGGACAAGGTAAGAAACTTACTGTTACCATTACCTGAACCAGTCACTAGACGAGTGCTTGATTGTATTTCAGCCATCAATCATCAGCCATTTCAGGCTCCCAAGTGGCGCAGTGGTCTAAGGCACTGCATCTCAATGCAAGAGGCATCACTACAGTCCCTGGTTTGAATCCAGGCTGTATCACATCCGGCCGTGATTGGGAGTCCCGTAGGGCGGCGCACAATTGGCCCAGCGTCGTCCGAGTTTGGCCGGTGTAGGCCGTCATTGTAAATAAGAATTTGTTCTTAACTGACTTGCCTCGTTAAATAAAGGTTAAATTGTTTAAAAAGGTTAAAAAAAACTAAAACATACTGCATACAAAGTATTCTGACTGTATACCAACTTTCAGAGTTCATCCAAGGACAAAGACAAGTCTAAGAAACATGGAGAGAAGAAAGACAAGTCTAAGGAACATGGAGAGAAGAAAGACAAAGGTCATAAGAAGAAGAAGGACAAGAAGCACAAGGACGAAGATGGGGGGCATGGGTCCTCTTCCTCTTCCTCGTCCAGCAGCGACGAGGTAGTGTACAGTAGCTTTAATTTCTATTTATTTTTTATTATGCTTCATTATTGTTCCAAAGAATATGAATGTACGACTGCTATGGAGACGTGTTGACAACCACTCCTTTAGTTCAAGGGTTCTTTACTATCAAGATGGGTAAGGCCATAGAGGCTGTGCAGGTCATAGAACTGCCACAGCTGGTCTATCAGGCTAAACACCCTAGTTATGTAGGTGTGGTTGGTGTTGCCATTTACAACACTTGAGACTCAGAACTTTTACTATCACATGCGGTTCCATAGACTTTATCATCTAGTAAAACATAGTTTAAGAAACACATCTCCTTTTGCAGTCTGTATTCATGCTACCTCTTACTGTATTTGTTGTGGGGCAAGACAGTAAAACTCATAACCTCTAGGCTAATGTAAAAGAGGAAATGGACATGAGTTGGCTCTGAGTTACTAGGTGTGTCTGTGAACTGATCAGATAGGAGCAATAAAAAAGCTCTTACCTTCCCCACAGTCACACATCATGGCCTGACTGTGTATTTCACCCAAAACAAGGGTTATTATTAGTGCTGTAATGGTTCATACTGGCACCTTGATAGGATCGTAATCGCTAGGGGTTTGTGGCTTACCTTTTATTAAATGTATGTGTTTTGATTTTTAGGATGAAGGCAAGAAGAAGCATCACTGATTCTGGTGCTGTGAGGAAGTGCTACTGCCAGTCAGTGCACAGTAAATATCATGCATCAACACTGCAGTATGAAACATTGACATGAGAGTTGTTTCCTTGTTGTTCCTGATCATGGTTTAATGTGCCAGACTGTAAAGTAGTGGTTTTACAACAGAACATTAAATTCCATAACAACCAGGATATTATGGTGAATGTCAGACCTTTTTTAGACATCTTTCCTCCCTTGTGAAAAGTCTAATGTCCACCAGCAGGGGGAGGTGTTTTTAATTTAATAGATTGAATACAATTTATTTGTTCAAGTTTATTTTGATTAATTGTTCAGTTCAAAAAATTGAATTGCATTCTCTTTTGTTTTAGCACAATTTATGTTCTTAGTTTGAAATTAAAAGCATAAGGGGAGCATATACGGTCGGGGAAATTCTAATCAAGTGAGAGATAGTTATTCAAACAATCTTTATTTGACATCGATTTAATTATTGCTTAATAATGGAGCATGTCAACGGACCCCCCCTCCCCCCCCGTAGGTGATTCGTTGAGAGCCCTGCAATAACGAGGCTGGTTGACCCCACACTCTGAAGTGTGTGTCGAGAGCTCTGCATACAGAAATAAAGAGGTCTTATACTGTATAGCAGAGCTAAAAATGCTTAGCCATGGCTGGTTCCACCCCTCCCCATCTGCCAGCCCGTTCACCTCACATCCTTACACAGCTGTGGCCTTGAATGATCACAGTATCTCAGTTCATCCTGTGGTCACTTCTCAGAGGCTCTTTGTCTTATGCCGTGTGACCAAGTTACTCAAAAGCAAAGATGACACAAAACAATAACGGGTTGTTCTGTCCCTCAAAGGTTTGTCTCTATACCGATTCCCAAGTTATTTCTGAGTCGCCCCGTGTCCTTGACGATACGCACAGACCAACTGCAGGGAGCAGAGAGTGGAACCATCCCTTCACAAAAAAAAAGCATTAGTAGAACAGAAATGCCTTACTATTGATTAGAATCTAATGGTTAACTATTAATATTAAACTAAGCAGGTAAACGTGCATTTTGTCTCTCTCAATACCCAAAGGTTTACTCAACAAGGGATAGTGTTGGGAGTGGGACATAGTCACAGTGCATGTTACTTCAGTATGTACGTATTGTAGTCCGACTATGCAGAGTGAAGATAGGAGTCCATTCCTTGTCTAACCTGAATTGACATAGTGAGCAGGTGCACTGGCCTGGAGTAAATTTATTCTACAAAAACGAATTAGGAAAAGCAAAGCTTTACACAAAATGCATGACACAGCAAAGCCAGGCAGTGTTTCCTTAACATGACATCAATATTGAAGTGGACCTGAACTCTAACAGGGGTTGTCAGGAAAGAGGAATTAAAACATTTAACTTACGGATCTTGTTCACATTCTTAATTTTTTTATACAGGGCGGAAAAGGAAAACCGAGCGATTTACAAAATGTATCAATAATAAATCAAGTGTTTTTGTATGCTGCCGTTGCTGTATGGCAACTCCTCTATCACACTCAGCTGTATCCCTGTTGGGATGCTTAGGAGGGGAGATGAACAGATATACAGCCTGTCTTTCTAGTGAACTTGTCAGAAGAAATAGAGTCCGGAGTGACAGACATATTCTTTGGAAACCCTGCCACCAACCCCAGGCAGTCGGAGAGTTGTTTGAAGCGCTGGCCCTTGTCATCTCCTCTTATACATTTTTAATTACTCAAAAGTTAAAAAAAAAATGCATGCAGTGTTTAGTGAGACACAGGGAGTATTTTGTGCTGAGCTGTGTTGAGATCACATTTTGTTCAAGAGAACACATTGACAGTAGCCTCCCTTTGAGAGCTGAGTTGCTGACTAATATGGGTGGTGTTGACAAAGAACTGTGTTGGGCTTGAAGAAGAACTGAACTGTGTTGGGCTTGAAGAAGAACTGAACTGTGTTGGGCTTGAAGAAGAACTGAACTGTGTTGGGCTTGAAGAAGAACTGAACTGTGTTGGGCTTGAAGAAGAACTGAACTGTGTTGGGCTTGAAGAAGAACTGAACTGTGTTGGGCTTGAAGAAGAACTGAACTGTGTTGGTTTGCTATTACATGAATGCAGAAAACAACTTTTTGAAATTGAATTAGGGTATACTTTCTGAAAAGCATGTAACTTCTGCAGAATTAAGATGTGCATGAAAGCTGGAGCAATCAATAAACCAAAACGTTCAATAAAAAAAGATCAATGCTAACCTTTATCTACGTTTTATCAGCTTTTATTCAGCACGTTCATTGCATTGGATGCATAATGCATTACATCCATATGCATTGGAGCTGGCTTCAACCGTGCAATGCGGGATGCAGTTGCCTACCAATCACATACAGTTGCTTTTTTTTGTTACAAGAAGGGGGGGGGGGGGGGGGGGGGGGCATTACTATCTCTAGTCTAGACTGGCGTCACTGGTCTCCTGGCAACAGCCCGGGCGAGTTCTCCATCAAGGTTCCAAATAGAACGCTGTACAGAAACAGAGTGCGTGTTTAGCGTTGAGAGACAACCTTGTACAAGAAGAAACAACTACCTTGCAAGAAATTATACTGTTTCATGTCTTCTGTGAACTACAACAAGACTGCCGACAATTTTCAGAACGTGCATAAATTGATTAAAGGGAAAATATAGCAAGAGCTGTCAGCGGACAAAATAGTGAGAGTGTGCGACCAAAGATTACACTGAAACAACGAAAAGGAAGGACGACCAATAAGAAGCAACAGTTTGTTGTGGTGGTAGGCTATGAGGAGATGCAAGGTTTTTTTTATATTTTTTTTTTTCAGCTCTTTCTACTTTTAGAAAATGAAACATTTTGTTTTGCTACATAAAACGCATCTGACTATTGCGTAAACCATTGGGACTGTATTCATGTCTGCTGTTTCGAGAGACCGTTACTTTCCATCAAATAAACTGTGAAATATCGATTTATTTAATCAAGAAGGCACACATAACGACTTGCCAAGTAGTTACGAACCATGATGAAATTCCATAATTCAGACCTATGGATTGCTTGGCTGGTTTTATTTTGCATGGAAGGTAAGATATTTATTTATTACTTTAAAAAGTTTGTAGGCCTTGCTTGTGTGACATTAAACTGTCCCTCCCAGTCTAACACCATGACAAAAACATATTATGGAAAAATAATTGACGACTATTGACATTAATTTGAACAAATATAAGATCAGCCTACCCAACCATTTTTACATGATACGTTTTATTATATCAATGTGATCATAAGTAAATGATTGGGATACAATATTGCATTTATCTAATCTATAATTGCAATATAGGTGACTTTGACATTACATTTGTGCCATGGAAACAACCTCGCCAAGAACGCATGCCATTACATTTGATCCTCGATGTAAATCCCATCCATTTCCGCACATTCTAAAGCAATGATTTAGAATCACTTTGTTTAAATATGTTTTCTCATATCGCATGAAAATCCCTTTTGATTTCTTTCATATGCACACGATGGGCGTTTTATTTAACATCGGACAGGGAGCCCACATCTTTATTCTCTGTTGTTGTCAATGTCATGGATACGGACTGAAACATGTAGAGGAACATTCATTTTTTGTCTGACATAGAAACGAAGGTCCGTCCAGACGGCAAAGGCATGCAGTCGATAATCCGCGCGATTAGGAAGATCTCTCGATTCCCTGTGACGACGCGCCCTGGCCGCCTTGTTGTAGCTGTACAACATCATAAGAAGCTTTCAGAATATATAGATGGGAACTAGGTGAGGGTAGAGGACAATAATATACAAAGCTAATTATTCATATTTAAGTAATCTTTATATTACAACAAAGTATGTGCAGAACAAGTTCAAATGGAATATAATCCCAACATTAACCTGTACCTTCTACATTCTCCCTCACATGATTGTGTATCGCAGAGAAGTGTCACTTTGAATTCTGGTTTGATCCTATTGAGTGCTAGTTATTTAACATAACTACTAAACTTGGGTATATGTTGTGTGTGATATCTGCTGTCATCCTTATTCAATAGTGGACTGATACAGAGCATCCTTCTCCCCATCCCATCCAAGTCTACTCCTGAAATCAGTGTCTCACTTTACCTGCTCTGCATTTAAAGTGATCCAGTGGAAAATGCGACAGTTGAGCGGGTGAAGAGATGACCGCAAGTGGTTCATACTGTACAATGTATCCAAAGAAGACACAGAACTGAACACAAGTTGTTCATTTACTTTTCAAATATGTTCTCTTTCTATCTAGGTGTTTGTCTCTATAAATACAGTGAACTGGCAGTATATTTATTCTCTGATTTGTTCTTGTTTCTGCTGTATATTGATATTGACCACCCTTGGCTGCAATAACTCATTATCAACTCCTTGAGTTACATCTCTGTTATGGTGAAGCTAGGTCTGTTGATATGGTCCTACTGAGTTACATCTCTATTATGGTGAAGCTAGGTCTGTTGATATGGTCCTACTGAGTTACATCTCTAGTATGGTGAAGCTAGGTCTGTTGATATGGTCCTACTGAGTTACATCTCTAGTATGGTGAAGCTAGGTCTGTTGATATGGTCCTACTGGTTTGTTAGGGTAAAGTGTTAGGGTGGAGGGGAGAGATACAGCTCACTCTATTGGCCTGTGTTACTTCAGCGTCACTTCTGTTCTATTCATTTACCTCCATTTTGGCAGTTAAGTTGAGTGAACTTATTCTAAATTACCACGACGACATGGGTGAGAGTCGCAGCGGAGAGGAAACGAGCCATGGCATTATGAGTGGTCAGGTTAGGGAATTCAGTGTCACTTCCCATTGGCGCAAACTGGTTGAATCAACGTTGTTTCCATGTCATTTCAATTACATTTTGTTGAACCAATGTGGAATAGACATTGAATTGATGTCAGTGCCCAGTGGGTTGTCTCCCTGTGCTGTGCTGTGCTGTGCTGTGCTGTGCTGTGCTGTGGTCTCTCTTTAGCTGACTGTGGTCGTTAGTTTCCGCTAGAACTCCCCTGTGTCTGGGAGAAACCGTGTCACAAGGGAACTCTCCACACAAGTGACGCCGGACATAGTCCCCTTCACACTGTCAAGTTCACTGAAAGTCCCTTCAAACTGTCAGCCTTAGTTGGAAAAGTAGCCTGTTCCCAAGCCAAGCATTCAGACATAAATATTGCATTCCTGTCAATTAGCTAAGGCCAGGCAGACATACATTCAGTTACATGCAGAGAAAAAAGTGACTCAGAAAAAGTTTGATGTTAAAAAATAATTTTTCAGAGCTGGTTCAAGGGACAGAATAAATAGCTGATTGGTTCTGCTTGTGAAATGATGCCCAGGGCCATACCCACAGTGTGTCTCTCCGTGGCCCGCTCTAACGATTTCATCAGATAGCTGGAGGGCTTGAGAACCAATCCGGCATGCTGATCAATTCTGCAAATAAAATGTATCTGAAGTGGTGTCCCTGAACTTTTCAACTAGTTGTTGTTGAATATAATGCCTTTTAAATTGCCTGGCTCCACCAGTGCCCCAATGTAGTGGCTTCTCGTTTGAAGTTCTCAGCACCCCATGAGCTAAATGCTGTGTTGGGAAGAGGAGGAGTCGGCCTAATAGCAATAAGGTACTTTATCTGCATCAATTTAACCCAGATTTATTGGCAAAAATAGTTTATCTTCAGGTACTGTAAGCTTTACTCCTCCAAATATCAACAGGCTTTCTGAAATACCATCACCCAGGCAAAAGTAAGGGTGTTAACCGGATGTCTTGTTTCCTCTCCGCTGCGACTCTTACCTAAGTCATTGTGGTAACTTAGAATAAGTTCACTCAATTTACCTGCCAAAATGGAGGTATAGAACAGAACTGAACAGATAAATACGCTTGACACGGAAGAGGAATCTCTGAAATCTCTGAAAATGAAAGCAGTGCTCAGTGACGCAAACACACTGTCTCTATAATCATCTGTGATCCTTGATGATGAGTCTCCCTTCTAAATGATATTGAATATATGATTTCAATAATAAATTATTGTTTAAAAACACATTCAAGTATGATGTATACATTAAATACGTGCTCAAATAATTACATGTTTTTTAAACTAAAAAGGAGCAGCTGGAATGTGTGTAGGACAGATGGAAGTTTCCACCTCGTTTATTTTAAAGCTAAAAATAGCTTCTCAAAAATTAGAAGTCCATTGGGACGGTTTGCAAAGTGCATGAGCGACAGAGATGAGCTAGAAGAACGAGCCTTCAAAAGACGGTGATAGCTGGTTCTGGGGGAATGTATAAATGAATGATGGAGATATTTGAGAGAGAGATAACACCGGCAGACAGTTGCCTTCTCAGGACACACTAACAGGACCCAAAAGAGAAGCTTGTGGCGGTTGAACTGAGTTCATGCCAAAACACCTTGGTCTAATGTCTTGTCATGGCTGTTTGGGTTTCGGTGGTTTGGTAGCCTAGCTGTTAAGAGCGTTGGGCCAGTAACCAAAATGTCGCTGGTTCGAATCCCCAAGCTGACAAGGTGAAATGTCTGCCAATGTGCCCTTGAGCAAGATACTTAACCCAAGGCCACCCCCAGGTGGTAAGGGTAGGTAATAACACATCTGCCATGCTGATCCTCAACACTGGGGCCCCTCAGGGGTGTGTGCTCAGTCCCCTCCTGTACTCCCTGTTCACTCATAACTGCATGGTCAGGCACGACTCCAACACCATCATTAAGTTTGCCGATGACACAACAGTGGTAGACCTGATCACCGACAACGATGAGACAGTCTATAGGGAGGAGGTCAGAGACCTGGCCGTGTGTTGCCAGGACAACAACCTCTCCCTCAATGTGAGCAAGACAAAGGAGATGATCGTGGACTACAGGAAAAGGAGGACAGAGCACGCCCCCATTCTCATCAACAGGGCTGTAGTGGAGCAGGTTGAGAGCTTCAAGTTCCTTGGTGTCCACATCAGGAGACTGAAAATATTTGGCGTGGGTCCTCAGATCCTCAAAAAGTTCTACAGCTGCACCATCGCGGTCCAAAAGGCTTCTACCCCCAAGGCATAAGACTCCTGAACAGGTAATCAAATTTTTTTTTTACGCTGCTGCTACACTCTGTTTATTATCTATGCATGGTCACGTTAGCTCTACCTACATGTACATATTACTTCAATTACCTCAACTACCGGTACCCCCTGTATATAGCCTCCTCACATTGACTCTGTACTGGTACACCTGTATATAGCCTCCTCACATTGACTCTGTACTGGTACTTCCTGTATATAGCCTCCTCACATTGACTCTGTGCTGGTACCCCTGTATATAGCCTCCTCACATTGACTCTGTACTGGTACCAACTGTATATAGCCTCCTCACATTGACTCTGTACTGGTACCCCTGTATATAGCCTCCTCACATTGACTCTGTACTGGTACCCCTGTATATAGCCTCCTCACATTGACTCTGTACTGGTACTTCCTGTATATAGCCTCCTCACATTGACTCTGTACTGGTACCCCTGTATATAGCCTCCTCACATTGACTCTGTACTGGTACCCCCTGTATATAGCCTCCTCACATTGACACTGTACTGGTACCCCAGTATATAGCCTCCTCACAGTGACTCTGTACCAGTACCCCTGTATATAGCCTCCTCATATTGACTCTGTACTGGTACCCCTGTATATAGTCTACAGTGAAATGCTTACCAACAAGCCCTTAACCAACAATACAACAGGTGTAGACCTTACAGTGAAATGCTTACCAACAAGCCCTTAACCAACAATGCTTTAAGAATCTGTTGCATTGTTGGTTAAGGGCTTGTTAGTAAGCATTTCACTGTAAGGTCTACACCTGTTGTATTGTTGGTTAAGGGCTTGTTAGTCAGCATTTCACTGTAAGGTCTACACCTGTTGTATTGTTGGTTAAGGGCTTGTTAGTCAGCATTTCACTGTAAGGTCTACACCTGTTGTATTGTTGGTTAAGGGCTTGTTAGTAAGCATTTCACTGTAAGGTCTACACCTGTTGTATTGTTGGTTAATGTGACAAATAAAAGTTGATTTGATTTAATTGCTCCTGTAAGTGTCTCTGTATAAAAGTGCCTGCTAAATGATTAAAATGTATATCTTATTGGTGTCATCTGAACTGTGATTAAGCATTCACACATTTTTATTGGATAGAGATAGATAGGAGAGAAGGGCAGTGGATTCGAACCCTTCCCGAGACGGTATATGTGTTCTGAAGGTTGTGGCTCTAACCACTAGACTACAGGAAGTTGTGTACGGCCACAACTTCCTGTTGTGAAACTGTTGGGAGTAACTTCCTGTTGTGACACTGATGGGAGTGAGGAGAGGGACACATCTGTGGCTCACACACTAACCTGTATTTGATGTGTACTTCCTGTCCCTGTGCTTTGCTCCCAGGGCTTATACATCTGTGGCTCACACACTAACCTGTATTTGATGTGTACTTCCTGTCCCTGTGCGTAGCTCCCAGGGCTTATACATCTTTTAGGCGGATGTTGTCATCCAGTAGTAGCATCCTGAGAATGTCCTCAACTTGCCGTTTTGATTTTCAGCTTCAGTGGCTTGAAATTTGATGGTGTTGCAGGGGAGTGTTGAGAAATGTCCTGTGTCTATCTATCTGTAATACAGAGACAGTCTTGTATCGTGCTTTATAATATATATGCTATTATAGTGCTATACCATGGTTCTCCATTTAAACACCAATGTAAAATGTAAAGCTTGCCTGGCAAGCGTTTTAAGGCTATCATTAAACTTCCCAGGTGCGATTCTTATATGTAAACCTACAGCACACATAAGACACCTTGCCTCCTTGTGCTTTAGCCTGTCATAATCCTCCAACAGTGTCTGATGAAGGATTATTATGTATCAGGGCATTAGCAAGGATTGTTTGTTTCTGAACCGAGGGGTCAGAGGATTCAACGGGTCAGACGGTAGAGTAGTGTGTAGTGGGCTCTAATTCCCTTGGCATGGCAGTGAGTGAGCATCCCAGAGGTTTAATGCTGTCTTGCCCCGGTATGACCACATAGCTGCTGTAATCCACTTCACACACTGTATGCATGTGAGCTTTTTCCTCAGGTACAAGGATTTATTCGAACTCAGCTTTTGTTGTATATTGACATTTATAAACTGGGTGGTTCGAGCTCTGAAAGCTGATTGGCTGACAGCCAATGACAAAACATGTATTTTTACTGCTCTAATTACTTTAGTAACCAGTTTATAATAGTAATAAGGCACCTCAGTGGTTTTTGTGGTATATGGCCAATATACCACGGCTAAGGGCTGTTCTTAGGCGCGACGCATCGTGCCTTAAATAAGTACAGTATGATGGGTTCTGACTTCCAAACTAGAAATATGGTTAATCATCAGTTATCCTATAGACATGAGTGACATAGTCTGGTTCCTACACCAGAAGTTAATGGTTATCTGTAGGTGGAATGTATATGGTTGAGGCAATGAAGCTTGGAATGTACTGAGTAAAGGAAAGGTTGCAGGCCCTGATGAGGGTGGAGAGCTGTGGATTAGTGTGGAATGGAGGGCAGAGGTCAGGTCAGGTCACATGAAGGGAGAAGGAACAGTTTATTACCTGCATCACTTAACTTCCTGTCTAGCAATGAAGATGTTTAGAGTATATACAGTATATTTGTGCTGGTTGGAACATATTTTTGTCTGTGCAGCTGTCTGACCCATTGGGCGAATAAACTTGGTTTGAGGTTTAATAATCAACCAAAGTTTTTTTACTCTGTTTAATTAGAACCTAACAAGTAAAATGTTACCATTGTGACATAAAAGTAATATGTCACCTCAAGTGACATGTTATTAATATGTCAGCATATGTGACATACAGGTAACTGACAGAATAATGGAAACACTTGAGTAAATGAGAGATACCAAGTATATTGAAAGCAGGTGCTTCCACACAGGTGTGGTTCCTGAGTTAATTAAGCAATTAAAACATCCCATCATGCTTAGGGTCATGTATCAAAGGCCATTATTTTGGCCATTATTCTGGCTACCATGGCTATGCCCCCATCCACAGGGCACGAGTGGTCACTGAATTGTTTGATGAGCATGAAAACGATGTAACCAAATGCCATGGCCATCTCGGTCACCAGATCTCAAGCCAATTGAACACTTATGGGATATTCTGGAGCGGCGCCTGAGAAAGCTTTTTCCACCACCATCAACAAATCACCAAGTTATGGAATTTCTTGTGGAAGAATGGTGTTGCGTCCCTCCAATAGAGTTCCAGACAGTTACCTGCACTCGTTAAATGTCACTATTTTGACATATTCAAATGGGACCATGTTGCTTTTGTATACTGTATCCAGAGTAAATTCTAACATTAGCACTGTGAGTGTGTTCTAATACACCTTGCTACAATACAATCTAAAGGGTCTTGACCCTATAGACTAGAAGGAAAAGAGACATGACCTCTTGAACCTGGTAGAGCCTGATGATTGGAGGTTATGCCCCTGATCATAGTAATGGCTTCCAATTTCGAGAGTGATTTTATGTGGTTGAAGACTATTATGTCTGAGGTTTGTGATGAAATCACTGAATATCACACGGCTTGAATGAAAACAGGAATACCAGGAAAGTGTCTTGACCAGATAATTACCATTCTCTAAGAATACATGGAGGATAATTCATATTCTTCTGAATGTAATTTAGATAAATTGCACGTAGTTGCACCAAGCGTGTCATCTGGCGCTCTGTAATGATGACTTCCGCGTTTCATCCCTCGAGGTACGGTTACTGACCTCCGTCAATAGCTTTCATGTGCCGGGGAATTATACTTTCACTTTGATATATTCAGTGTTCCAGCGTGAGGTGTGCAAAATGTAAATGCTTTGAAAAGGTTTTTCTGTTAATTGGCATTTCAACGTTACAAGCTTATAACTGTTAAGGGAGGTGGTGTGCTCTCACTGTTGGCTGTATGTGACGCGGCCAGCGGCTAGGTTATGTTAGAAAACCCAACGTCAGTCAAGAGCCACTGTACTACAAAATGTCTTGTTTGTCTAGATAAACATCTATTGTAATTTCATACTGTTCTTCTGTTCTTCTTCTAAACACAATTAAAATATATTTATATTATTCAAATTCCTATTAGATTAGATTAAACATAACAGCAGTATTCATTTTATGTTGCTGTGATTTTCTGATGCTTAGTTTTAATACAATCTGTAAAGGAATCATCCAGAGATATCAGAGATATCTTCAGAGAAGGAGCAGAATATAGAGATACTCTACTGCATTAAAAATGCCATCAGATTTTCACAGCCATAGGTAATTCATAACCTGACATTGTGTTATGCCTCTCTCTCTCTCTCTCTCTCTCTCTCTCTTTCTCTCTTTCTCTCTCTCTCTCTCTCTCTCTCTCTGCATAGCCCCATATCTTACATTAAGCCTTATGAATCAATGCATGTAGTGCTTCATAAACCCATCGATTTGCAGGCTTCGACCTAAGAAGATTTACAGAATGTTTCTAAACATAGAACTGACAAATATATCCTCAAAAGATCTCAGAATATGTATGCAGCACAGGTTCAGTCTAGTTCTTGAAACATGAATTAGGTTGTAGCTAAGTGATGGACAGCGACTAGCAACGGTATATTTAACATACTGTAGAAGGTTATTACATGATATTTTACTTCCAGACAGATTAATGGTGTGTTTTCTACACAAAGTTCCCTTTCCTCACCCACTTAAACACGAACACGTCAGGCTTTCCAAGGCTGAGCAACAGTACCAGAGTATGAACGAGCACGTCAGGCTTTCCAAGGCTGAGCAACAGTACCAGAGTATGAACGAGCACGTCAGGTCTGATGCGTGTAAGAACTCCAGAGTAATGCTTGTAAGCATGAACAGTGAGCATGCAGGAGATCCCATCTGTACATGGTTACAGCATATTTCACTGGCCTCGGAGCCGGGGCCCCTGTCATGGAAGGGACAAGGGCCACTGCAACGTGCGTATTCTGTTTGAATGGGGGAGGGGATATAGCCTACTAGATTTCATTGGCCATATGTCCCCATAATCCACTAAACTGTCCTCAGTCACTGACCACTCTTTGAAACCACTCTCTCAGAGGAAAATGAGATAACCTCTACATTCACGTCACTGTGTTCCGCTTACGACATCATGATCACATCTTTGCACATAATGCACAAACACACCAATCACAAGACACAAGCTTCATTTGGTCTGGTGCAGTTTCCCCTCTTACACTATATATACAAAAGTATGTGGACACCCCTTCAAATTAGTGGATTTTGCTATTTCAGCCATACCCGTTGCTGACAGGTGTATAAAATCGAGCACACAGCCATGCTATCTCCATAGGGAAACATTGGAATTAGAATTGTTTTAATGAAGAGCTCAGGGACTTTAAACGTGACACCATCATAGGATGGCACCTTTCCAGCAAGTCAGTTCGTCAAATTTCTGCCCTGCTAGAGATGCCCCGGTCAACTGTAATTGCTGTTATTGTGAAGTGGAAACGTCTAGGAGCTCACAGAACGGGACGGCTGAGTGCTGAAGCACGTAAAAATTAAATTGTCTCTCCTCGGTTGCAACACTCACAAACCTAAGATCACCATGCCAAGTGTCGTCTGGAGTGGTGGAAAGCTCGCCTCCATTGGACTCTGGAGCAGTTGAAACATTTTCTCTGGAGTGATGAATCACGGTTCACCATCTGGCAGTCCGACGGACAAATCTGGGTTTGGCGGATGACAGGAAAATGCTACCTGCCCCAATGTTTAGTGCCAACTGTACAGAGCCCTGACAGCAAAACACCATCAAACACCTTTGGGATGAATTGGAACGCTGACTGTGAGCCAGTCCTAATCGCCCAACATCAGTGCCCGACCTCACTAATGCTCTTGTAGCTGAATGGAAGCAAGTCCCCGTAGCAATGTTCCAACATCTAGTGGAAAGCTTTCCCAGAAGAGTGGAGGCTGTTATAGCAGTAAAGGGGGGCCCAACTCCATATTACTCCATGATTTTGGAATGAGATGTTCGACGAGCAGGTGTCCACATACTTTTGGTCATGTAGTGTATCTATCAAGCCTAATATTAGTTGTGTCACAGGTCCCTGGTCCATCGGTGTGTTGCCTATTAGAGGGTGTTATCCCACAGCAGAAAGGATTGGAAGTAGATTCAGGCTATTTGAGGGGCTTTAAGCTAGCGTGGGGCGTAATGTAACAGCCGCGGTTCGCAAGTACCACGTGGGCGCGAGACAATGTGTAAAATATTAAAGTGCTCCTCTGTTTATTTGCCCCAAATCGTTCGCTAAGACAGGCTTTTCGGCAGATTACAACCCTCAGTTCCCTATGCAGTGATTTATAGATTATAGATAGCTTTGGGTTTATGTATTCACAAGACTCAGTGGATAGCAAGCCTCTTTTACCTCACGTGAACACAATCTCTTCTCTCTCTTCTTGTTCTCCTCTTTCCCTCTATCTCCTCATCCCACCATCCCTCGGTCTGCTCTGCCCTCATCCCACCATCCCTCGGTCTGCTCTGCCCTCATCCCACCATCCCTCGGTCTGCTCTGCCCTCATCCCACTATCCCTCGGTCTGCTCTGCCCTCATTCCACTATCCCTCGGTCTGCTCTGCCCTCATCCCACCATCCCTCGGTCTGCTCTGTCGTCACACTTCCTGCTCCTCTCCTCTTCCCTCTCCTCCCTCTGAGTCACACTTCCTGCTCCTCCCCTCTTCTCTCTCCTCCCTCTGAGTCATACTTCCTGCTCCTCCCCTCTTCTCTCTCCTCCCTCTGTCATACTTCCTGCTCCTCCCCTCTTCCCTCTCCTCCCTCTGAGTCATACTTCCTGCTCCTCCCCTCTTCTCTCTCCTCCCTCTGAGTCATACTTCCTGCTCCTCCCCTCTTCTCTCTCCTCCCTCTGAGTCATACTTCCTGCTCCTCCCCTCTTCTCTCTCCTCCCTCTGAATCATACTTCACTCTTCTTCTGTGGATCCTGATAAATAATACAGCACAGTGTTATGGCCATGGGAATGAGCTAATGACTAGAGTTGAAAAGGTTGTTGGTTTGAATCCCTGGTCCTGTATGCTGCCTGTATAGGTTCTCTGTGGTTATTTTTCAGTTGTCCAATATTCATTACACAGTGTGATTAATGCAATTAACATCAATTTGGTCAATTTGGGTAATTAGCCATCCACAATGAATTGTTAATTGATTATTCCCTGCATGTTATCACAGCTGTAATTAAGCCCAAACCAACAATAACCATGCAATTACAATGTTGTCCCATCTCTCAATGTCAACATGAAGAGTAATTCCTCTGTTGATAGATATTGGAGGGAGTGTATGTATCCCATGATGCATAACAGCTGAGATGCTCCCTCCCCTTTTTAAAAGAAAACGGGTAAGTCCTAATAATCTCTCCTTCCTAAACTTTGCACCACAGGAGGTTGGTGGCATGTTAATTGGGGAGAACAGACTCGTGGTAATGAAATTAGTGGAATGGTGGAATTTCCAGGTGTTTAATGCCATTCCATTTGCTCCGTTCCGGCAATTATTATGAGCCGTCCTCCCCTCTGCAGCCTCCTGTGGTGTACACTTGTTCACTACTTCCCACAAACTTAAAAGCATTGGGTTGGTGTTTGAATGGGCTAGGTAGAGTACCTCATGATAAACTGTAGACCACACTTTCTACCAAGAGTTTTCATCTATATTTTTCGTAGCCGTCTATTTACCACCACAAACCGATTCTGGCACTGAGACCACACTCAACCAGCTGTATAAGACCATAAGCCAACAAGAAAATGCTCATCCAGAAGCAGCGATTCAACTGGCTGGGAACTTTAAACACACCAAGACAGTCGAGAAGAGGGCACAACAACACCTTTTCCCCCTCAGGAGACTGAAAAGATTTGGCCTGAGTCCCCAGATCCTCAAAAAGTTCTACAGCTGCACCACCGAGAGCATCCTGACTGGTTGCATCACCGCTTGGTATGGCAACTGCCCGGCATCCGACCACAAGGCGCTACAGAGGGTAGTACGTACGTTTCAGTACATCACTGGGTCCCAGCTTCCCTGCCATCCAGGACCTTTATACCAGGCGGTGTCAGAGGACGGCAATCGGTACTGGAGCGCCAAGTCTAGGTCCAAAAGGCTCCTTAACAGCTTCTGTTATTAACATTGTTGCTCTTAGACGTTTCCACTTCACAATAACAGCACTTACAGTTGACCAGGGCAGCTCTAGCAGGGCAAAAATGTGAAAAACTGACTTGTTGGAAAGGTGGCATCATGAAAGTCACTGAGCTCTTCAGTAAAGCCATTCCACTGCCAATGTTTGTATGTGGAGATTGCATTGCTGTGTGCTCAATTTTATACACCTGTCAGCAACGGGGGTAAAACAGCCAAATCCACTCATTTGAAGGGTTGTCCACATACTTTTATATATATAGCGTACCTGTAATTTCCTTTCCCAAAAAAATATTGTTAAAAAATATAGAGAAAGGTAAGTGTTTCCAATGACATCATCTGTGTGCATTGTGTGATTTTAACCAATTTTGAGTAGGCGTTGCCTGGTAATTGACTAGTAATTGGTTGATGATATCATTGGAAACACTTATCTTCTTTACTACAACACATAGAAATGCACCATTTTACTGTTTGAAATTTCCCTTTAAGTGTAGAAGAAAGGAAAGATTATTGAAACGCAACCAACATCCTCATTTAGGACCTAGAGAGGAAGGCCTGTTCATATTGATGGGTCATAATCAGAGAGAATAACAAGTGATCAATCAACCTCCCATGTGTGGACAAGGCTGATATTTTCACTTTAAAAATAACATGGGTATTTCATGACACTCCTGAATAAAGGAAACCGAAATGAGTTGGCATCGTTGGGTCTGAGGTTGTTTTGAGCAGGGTTTTCAATACATCGGAGGCATGCTTCAGCTGTCTTATTGCAACTGCCTATTGACTTTTAGCTGTGACTAAAGCTTTAGGAGAGAGGAAGAGGGACTGTAATAATATTACATATTATGGTGGTGGGTGCAGAAAAGCGGTGGCTTCGCTATTAGAGGGAACACAATAGAAAATTGAGCTTGGTTGAAAACGACAGAGAGCCCCATTGAACCAACCATCCTTTTTCTCACACAGCCACAGGAGATTCTATTTTCAATTGTTAAAAATGGTGCCTCGATAAAAGGGTAAACGCCCGTTCAACCCAGCTATAACTGATTATATGGCTATGCATGGCAAAATGAGTGCAATTTAAATGAATCCTTGTTTAACAGTAGATTAATTACACATTGGTATGCAGATGAGCCCGTGTGATACTGGGTTATAGTCATAGTTAATAAGCCGTTAAAGGGGAGTTGGTTTTAGCTGTGCCGTTAAACCACATACTTTCCTTTTGTTATCTGACAGACACTCCTCGGGAGAGACCAGTTGACTCTAGATGGAGAAGTCAAAGTGAATCCTTTAGAAATGCATACATGGCTGAGAGAGTCACCCACCGAAGCACATTTCACACACGACTGCACAGCGTGGTAGGGGCTGTACTGCCTCTCTGCCTCTATCTTGAGGAGAGTCAGTCAGCCAGTGTGCTGGCACAGTGCAGCAGGATTACAAAGGAAGGAACTACAATACTTTTCTCGAGCTTCCTCTACTCACTCTACTTTCCTCCTTTGTGTTAACAGACCTGGGTTCAAATACTACCAGAAATCATTTCAAATACTTTAGCTGGGCGTCATTGAGCTTGCCTTTTGCAAAGGAACCAACAGAATAGCTTCGGAAATGGCAAACCTTGCCCATCTGGCACTCCAGGCAGGCTAAAGCAAACTCGAGACATATTTGAATTATTTCAAATATTATTTGAACCCAGATCTGTAATTTTGGGCAGAGGGTTTTGCCTGGGGAGCAGTGGTAAAAAATTCAAACACTTTATTTTACAGTTAATTTGCGCTTCGTTGTCTTACACCCTGCCTAAGTACCAAGGGCTGTGCGTTTAAAAATAGAAACTAACAGCGATGACGTGTTTGGAGAAACTCACACATGCCACAGATGATATTAAAAACATCATTCCAATACAGCCTTTTACAGTAGGGAATATACCAAGGGTAGCTGTGGATTTTTCTTTGCTGAAAGACAGTCCTTTGGAAAGCCTCAGTTCGTTCAGAGCTTTGTTGAATCCTTAATGCCCTCGCTGTCCCTAGGCACTGTCAGGGTCCCGTTTTCAACTGGTCTCCTTGGCGATGTGTCTTTTTAGAGAGGGCTAGCTGGTGCCAGGACACTGGGGGTTTTGATTGTCCTGCTGCATGGCTCATTATCATCTGAATACATCACGTTTCCTGCCACCAGGGCACGGGAACAAGAGGCCCCCTGTTCCACTGGCCTGAGCCTGGGTGAAGCCTGTGCCCAGTGTGGTTGGTTGGTTTCTTTTTTACTGGCACTTCTTACCACACGTTTGTGGGCTGCTTCTGCATCCCATCTCCTCCATGTTCCAACCTGTAGATCTGGTGCACAATATTTAAGGGATAGTTTGCTGTTTTGAAGATGGAGCTTTTTCAACTTTCCTAAAGTGAACTATCCTTTTAACCTGGCTCGGTGATGTTTCTCTGCCAAAGTGATGGTGTAAGTGCTTAAACACTACACAACCTTAACGTAAGCCTTATTAATTGATCGGACCCAGGGCCGGCTCCAGGAATAAGGGCCCCCCGGCCCAAAGCGACCGCTTTCTTTTTTAAAGAAACTCAGTCTGGGTTTCAACTTAGCGTTGAGAGTTAGAATAATACACAGACTATAAGTTAGAAATGTGGCTGTGTATCAGCAGTTTTTCTCTTGTTATATCAGTCACTGACAGTCACTCAATTAATCATGTCGGCTTACAATTTTTTTAGCCAGTTATCTAAACGTGTAGTAATCACAGCCAAATACAGACCTCCAGGGTCCCCATTGATTGTGTTAGTCATACTAACTCAGATATCATTAACATGGCATAAGTCATGGCAGAATTTTGTAGAATTTAAGTAAATTAGCTTTAAAACTGCAAAAATGTATCTCAGCCCCATTTCAAAATGAGTAGAATTGCATAAATGTTGTTATAAAATTGCACACCCAAAAATTGTCCCATGACATACAGTGAATTCGGAAAGTATTCAGACCCCTTGACTTTTTCCACATTTTGTTACGTCAACAGCCTTATTCTAAAATGGATTCAATAGTATTTTTCCCTCATCAATCTACACACAATACCACATAATGGCAAAGCAAAAACTGTTCACATAAGTGTTCAGACCCTTTGCTATGAGACTCAAAATCCAGTTTAGGTGCATCCTGTCTCCATTGATCATCCTTGAGATGTTTCTACAAGATGAACGGAAGCAAAGTACAGAGAGATCCGTGATGAAAACCTGCTACATTTTTAGATTAAAGCTGCAACCTAACAAAATATGGAAAAAAATAAGGGGTCTGAATACTTTCCGAATGCACTGTAATGTGTAGAACTGCAGGGAATTAACTTAAACATTAAAACTATAATGTTTCTCTCCTCCGACAAGAGAGGGGCCACTACATCTTTCGCTGCTTGGTGGGGGGGCCCCCCAACCAAATATCGCTTAGGGCCCCCAATAGGCTAGCGCCGTCCCTGATCGTGCTGACAGCGACTAGTTCTCCTGTACATAAGACAAAAGCAAAGGTCAGGCTTCAGCCGCAACGAAGTGATTTCACTGGGACCAATTTAAAAGTGTAATAGCTTGAGGTGGATGGTGTCATGCCCAGGGCCTCTGTGTACTGTGTGCATTCCCAACCTCCATAACACTGTTCTATACATGAGGCTGTGGATATGTAGCTGATTGTTACCGGTCTACCATGGTATAGCAAGGTTAGATAGTGGTGAAGACCGTCTATCTTGCATGCAAGGCATATATATATATATATATATACACATACAGTTGAAGTCGGAAGTTTACATACACTTAGGTTGAAGTCATTAAAACTAATTTTTCAACCACTCCACAGATTTCATGTTAACAAACTATAGTTTTGGCAAGTCGGTTAGGACATCTACTTTGTGCATGACACAAGTAATTCTTCCAACAATTGTTTATATTTCACTTATAATTCACTATGTCACAATTCCAGTGGGTCAGAAGATGACTGTACCTTTAAACAGCTTGGAGAATTCCAGAAAATAATGAGATGGCTTTAGAAGCTTCTGATAGGCTAATTGACATCATTTGAGTTAATTTGAGGTGTACCTGTGGATGTATTTCAAGGCCTACCTTCAAACTCAGTGCCTCTTTGCTCGACATCATGGGAAAATCAAAAGAAATCAGCCAAGACCTCAGAAATAAAATTGTAGACCTCCACAAGTCTGATTCATCCTTGGGAGGAATTTCCAAACGCCTGAAGGTAACACATTCATCTGTACAAACAATAGTACGCAAGTATAAACACCATGGAACCACGCGTTCTGTCTCCTAGAGATGAATGTACTTTGGTGCGAAAAGTGCAAATCTATCCCAGAACAACAGCAGGACCTTGTGAAGATGCTGGAGGAAACAGGTACAAAAGTATCTATATCTACAGTAAAACGAGTCCTATATCGACATAACCTGAAAGGCCGCTCAGCAAGGAAGAATCCACTGCTCCAAAACCGCCATAAAAAAGCCAGACTACGGTTTGCAACTGCACATGGGGACAAAGATTGTACTTTTTGGAGAAATGTCCTCTGGTCTGATGAAACCAAAATAGAACTGTTTGGCCATAATGACCATCGTTATGTTTGGAGGAAAAAGGGGGAGGCTTGCAAGCCGAGGAACACCATCCCAACCGTGAAGCACGGGGGTGGCAGCATCATGTTGTGGAGGTGCTTTGCTGCAGGAGGGACTGGTGCACTTCACAAAATAGATGGCATCATGAGGAAGGAAAATTATGTGGATATATTGAAGAAACATCTCAAGACATCAGTCAGGAAGTTAAAGCTTGGTCGCAAATGGGTCTTCCAAATGGACAATGACCCCAAGCATACTTCCAAAGTTGTGGCAAAATTGCTTAAGGACAACAAAGTCAAGGTATTGGAGTGGCCGTCACAAAACCCTGACACTACTACCTCATCCCCATATTTATTTTTTTTATTATTTTTCACTAATCTTGCACTCCAGTATCTCTATTTGTACATCATAATTTGCACATCCTTCATTCCCTTGTTAATGCTAACCTGTAATTTATATCACCACTATGGTCTATTTATTGTCCTACCTCCTAACCTTACTGCATTTTGCACTACATTTTGCACTCTGTATATAGATCTTCTATTGTGTTTTTGACTATGTCTGTTTACTGTGTAACTCTGTGTTGTTTTTGTCACACTGCTTTGCTTTGTCTTGGCCAGGTCGCAGTTGTAAATGAGAACTTGTTCTCATCTGACCTACCTGGTTAAATAAAGGTGAAATAAAACCTACCTGGTTAAATAAAGGTGAAATAAAACCTACCTGGTTAAATAAAGGTGAAATAAACAATAAAATAAAAAAACTCAATCCTATCTAAAATATGTGGGCAGAACTGAAAAAGGCGTGTGTGAGCAACGAGGCCTACAAACCTGACTCAGTTACACCAGTTCTGTCAGGAGGAATGGGCCAAATTTTCAATTATTCATGTATAATTGAAAATTGTGTAGAATCATTTTATATTAACTGCAGATCTAGCAAACCAGAGATAGAGGGTGGAGATGGTGCTGAAACCCAGAGACCTAGAAGAACCAGTAGGTACTGTGCATAATCATATAGCATACACCACCCTGTAGATTCCCTCTGTAAGATTCATCTCTTTGTCTGTGTTTGTGTGTTTGTGTGTCTCTGTCTGTGTGTGTGTGTGTGTCTGTGTGTGTGTGTGTGTGTGTGTGTGTCTGTGTGTGTGTGTGTTTGTGTGTCTCTGTCTGTGTGTGTGTGTGTGTGTGTGTTTGTGTGTCTCTGTGTGTGTGTGTGTGTGTGTGTGTGTGTGTGTGTGTGTGTGTGTGTGTGTGTGTGTGTGTGTGTGTGTGTTTGTGTGTCTCTGTGTGTGTGTGTGTGTGTGTGTGTGTGTGTGTGTGTGTGTGTGTGTGTGTGTGTGTGTGTGTGTGTGTGTGTGTGTGTGTGTGTGTGTGTGTGTGTGTGTGTGTGTGTGTGTGTGTGTGTGTATATACAGCCAAGGGATTTAAAGGCCAAAGCTCCCTCATGTTCTGATCTCCTCCTGTAATTAATGTTAACCTCTGATTAAGACAAATGTAACCAGTCAGTCTGACTGGTATTGTGGGCTTCCTCTCTCTCTCCCTCTTCATCACCAGTCTTGGCAGATGACTTGTATC
Source organism: Thymallus thymallus (assembly GCA_023634145.1). Taxonomy (NCBI): domain Eukaryota; kingdom Metazoa; phylum Chordata; class Actinopteri; order Salmoniformes; family Salmonidae; genus Thymallus; species Thymallus thymallus. Next base: position 2,102,461 of record CM042379.1, on the reverse strand, counting down.
CCATCTTCTCAATATTTTCCTGGCTGTGTCCAAGTGGGAGTCTCACTTTGTGGGGGTCTCACCTTGTGGGGGTCTCACCTTGTGGGGGTCTCACTTTGTGGGGGTCTCACCTTGTGGGGGTCTCACCTTGTGGGGGTCTCACTTTGTGGGGGTCTCACCTTGTGGGGGTCTCACTTTGTGGGGGTCTCACCTTGTGGGGGTCTCACTTTGTGGGGGTCTCACCTTGTGGGGGTCTCACTTTGTGGGGGTCTCACCTTGTGGGGGTCTCACCTTGTGGGGGTCTCACTTTGTGGGGGTCTCACCTTGTGGGGGTCTCACTTTGTGGGGGTCTCACCTTGTGGGGGTCTCACTTTGTGGGGGTCTCATCATTGACCTTTTGACATACTTTTCCTTTTAGAGTCCCTGTTGCAGATGATCAATATCTTTTGATATATGGGTATTTAATGGCTGTGATAAAGGGTAACAGTGACAGTAGTTAATTAATACCTATGGGTTTATCTTATTTAGATATTTATGATACGTTTTATGTGCTGAAACATTGGCATTATGATACTAGTCTGGGTGAAAGTACATTTTGGGTATATGTATGTGTTAATTTAGGTACAAATGTATTATATTTTAGCAGTATTAAAAGGTCTGATCATGAATTATTAATAGTAATTGTGCTGGGTTAGGGCCCAAGAGGGAGTGGGGTTGCAAAATAAACAAACAATCATTCTATGTAAAGAAAACAACATGTTTTACTATTTGTCCCAGATCCTGTTAATTATACAATATAAATGTACATTTGAATGACAAAATCATCAATAATGCATTTACTGAGGGTTTTTTGCATCAGACTACGTAACTATTATTGTAAGACATCCTCGCTCACACGCGCACAATTGAACAAACAAGTTAATACTTACTCCTGAAATAACAACTTCAAATTTGACTCCTGAAATAAAACCAGGTACAAACACCTTGAGTCATGAATTCATGTGTGAAACTACAGTCAAGTTGTGCTAATCTTTAAACGCTGTTGTTATTCTCAGAATATCTCCTTAGAATACAGGGAAACTTTACACACAGGACTGTGTTTTACAAGATTCTGAACATAGTGTGAACAGAACTTGAAAAGAACTGAATGAATCAATGGCTGCCTCTTACACAGTAACCAGTGGAGCATGACCCAATAGCCTCTCGTGCTAGTGAGAATATAGCTTTTTAAACCAAACCAATGGGACTTGGTCATGTGCTGAACCTACAGATTAATTGTGGCACCATATGGGATGTGCTTGCAGATGAAGGGTGTGTGATCAGATCGGTTTCATTCATTGCTCCCAGTTGTGAGGAGGCCAATCTGAATGCTAAGAGTATTGACCTCAGGAGAGAGGTGATATAGGCTCGTGAAAGCATGAGAATGGTCTGTTTTTAGAAATGAAGGCTGCATGGACAGAGGGCATCAGGACAATTCTGTGTTTAGTGACCTGCTTTAAGCTTACAATCTGGTATTGAGAAGACTAAGGAACTGACCCGATTGCATCATACTGAATCTATTATATTACTGTCCGACCACACTCAGCTGAATCCTGCCACTGCAGTTGTAAATATGTTTATGTTCACTGCCAAGCTAAGATATAACATGGTTTACCTGGCGAGTTGACCAACACCAACACCAGTAACAAGTACCAAAGTACTCTACCTCTCAAATTATGTCTTTTTAAATGTAATCTTCTTTTTAAAACTTTACCTTGAGTATCTCTGTGAACCAAAAAATCAGCAAGGGGAAAATTAGCAAAGGGATACTTGTGCTACTAATTACAGTGTTGTTAAACATGAAAACATGTGCTCAAAACGAAAACAAACGATGATATCATCAGTTCTGACATTTCTTAACTAATCTCAGTGCTTCGTAGCTTGTAGTGTGGCGAGGAGGTTAGAGCCAGGGTTCTAGCAGCCGTCTCCATGGTAACTGACATTCTCTTTGAGGTGCTTGGCTATTAGCGGCCAATTGTTTGCCTGGGGGGGTAATGGCTTGGAATTCTCACCAACGTGCTTCAAAGGTCGGAATTAAATTGAAAGGTGAACTCCTGTTCGGTTGGTATTTCTTTCTAGAAGGGCTTCTGTTGCAGCCTGTGATTGTCAACTGTTTTCAAATGTTCATGTTTGCAACCCTGTTCTTCAGTGATTCCAGAAATAAACACTTTTAGACATTCTACAGTACAATAGAACAGGTCTGATGATGTGCATGCTGGAGTGAGATTTACACAAAACTTTAATCACAATTTGTGGTCTAATTCTGAGTCATACGATCACTTCTCTAAATATCCAAACAACAGTGATTTCTTGTGTTTCATGGCATTCATGGTAGAAGACAGCGTAGCTACAGTATATGCCTGATTTGCACACAGTAATCTACCGATATTCCCTCTTTCCCCAGCAGCCAATGCTCTTGAAGATTGGTTGCCTATTTCAGTCAGAGCATTCTGGCCCAGCCTGACAGCTGATGAAATGATTGCCCCTTCGTCGCTGAAATGAGAGCACTTTAGCGATACAACAGGTACTATTAAAATCAATGGTGATAACCTGTGAATGTTCTCAGTGTAGGAGCAGTGAAGCAAAACGTCAGCTTTACATCTCATTGCCAGTTCATGCAGAAAATATAGAAGATTTTCAATGGAGTCTGCCGTGCTCTGGGTGTGTATGTTCCACTCCTGAAGCCATGGGGGTTTCAAAATGCTCATTTACATCAAATGGGGAATTTCTGGCAGGCGTCAATTGAACACTTGAAGATGCCCATGTCCAGAAATATGAAACTCCAACCTTTCTCCAATGATAGACTATATTTAATTTCACATTGGGTGTGTCATGGCATTTCAAGTGAGCGAGGAGCATACTGCGCATTTGAAAACCATAACATCATCTGAAATGCAGTGTATTATTTACATTGGTACCAATTTCTTAAGATGTCAACGTGGAAAAGGGTGATGGGGAAGTCGTTTTCTTTGGCTGTCAACGTGGAAAAGGGTGATGGGGAAGTCGTTTTCTTTGGCTGTCAACGTGGAAAAGGGTGATGGGGAAGTCGTTTTCTTTGGCTGTCAACGTGGAAAAGGGCGATGGGGAAGTCGTTTGTACAATGCTCCCTCTGTTAACCATACAGTAGCAGAGAGTGGAACATTTACCGTAAAAATAAGAGCCACTCAAGTTTGAAACCCACAATGGTGCTCTTAGGGATCTCACCCCATGCTGTGTTTTGATGGCATGCCTAATGAGCTCTAGTGCTGTTATTGGTATGCTGGGGCTCACTCCAGTTCCTAAGGATTCCACTCTAGGACTGTACGTTTCAGCTCGGCAGAGAATCAAAGGTCCTGTACACTGTCCCCCAGATCAGGGTTCATGAAAGCCAGTGTTTCCCATGATTCCCTGTAGTTTATCCAGGCTGCCTGGGTTCGAGCCAGCCATGGAGACGCTGTGTGTTCTTCTGGGCCGTTGGATCTATGGGTGGGCACTGACACGGCTCCGTTTAACACCAGTGGAGAGAGCAGTGAAGACGCCACCATATTGTAGTCTCTAGTTAGAAACATTCTAGTGTATCAGAGGAGAAGAGCCTGTTATTGGCCAGATGTATCAAGCAGCGTGCAAAGCTTCATAAACCACAGGAGAGCTTTATCTCTCACTTCAGCAGTTACTGTAACTACAAGTAATATGCTGTTTGTTATAATGTATCTGTAGATTTAGGGAAATGTTAATTTCGGGAAGATGGGATGAACTGGGATTTTGGGAAAGATCCTCCTTTGGCAACATAGGTGGTTTTTTCTTTTTAGCTTGCATTCCTTGGCGATGCATATTCAATTAATCACTTATTAAAATGCAGATGCAATGTATGTAATAAATATTTGTTATAATGCACTTTGTATACACAAGCTATGGGGTAGATGTACCACCGCACAGTGACTCGGTACCGGTACCCCTGTATAGCCTCCTTAATGTTATTTTATTGTTACTTTTTGTTTTTATTACTTCAGTCTATTTACTAAATATATTCTTAACTCTTATTTTTCTTTAAACTGCATTGTTGGTTAAGGGCTTGTAAGTGAGGTCTACATCTTTTGTATTCGGCGCATGTGGTAAATACAATTGGATTTGATTTATTATCAATACGTATTATCATGATTATGAAAGTCCTCCAGGACTTATATAAACCAGACTTAATTACCCTGTATCATGACGCCTGATTTATGCCTGTAGGGTTAACTCATCGTAATGGCGACAGCACTGCTCATTTTATTGGCACATTGTGGAAAAACCAGTCAGTGGTGCCATCGAGTCATTTGATCTGTTTGGCACACCATTCACTCAGTGGTGCGATGATGCAAACCTTGTTCCCCGTTTGCAACGTGAGCTCTGGGGATAATAGAGGTGATGGGGGGCAGATCTATGAACTGTAATTACATTACCTACTGTACTGGGGGGACGCTTTTAATTAAGTGTCTCATGTCAAACAGTATATGGAAAATAAATCAATGTATTCTGACGGCGACAAATAGAGCAGAGTTGATTGAGTTTGCCGTCAATTAGGGTTCCTTTCTTTTTCCAGGGATCTAAAAACCCTTGACTCCATGAGCTCACTAGAAAAAGAACAACTACACTTGACAAGCTGCCCCACCAGGAATTCACTGTAGACGGGGTTGCATTGCCTTTTGAAAACCAACAGCTGTTTCGTGTTCTTGAAAGACATATTTGCATGACTTTATCTTTAAACCGTACAGGCCTCAGCACCTTTTACACGCTTGGGTTTTCTTCAAGACTTAGCATTGTTTTCTTATTTCATTTTCTCAGGTTCCAGATTTGATCTAGACACAGGAACAGGTACCTTTTCAACACAGATGTTGATTATTCTTGAATAAATCCAATGGTGATCATTAACTGTGCAGAATCCATCCACTAAGGTGAAGTGGTGGAGATGCATTGGAATGCATGACGAGATGAGAACGTACCTCGGATGTTCAGGTGTGACACTAGTAGTGTCAATGGCACTGTTTGAATTTGAAATATAGAAAATGTGTGTGCAGAACTGAAAAAGCGTGTGCGAGCAAGGAGGCCTACAAACCTGACTCAGTTACACCAGTTCTGTCAGGAGGAATGGGCCAAAATTCACCCAACTTATTGTGGGAAGCTTGTTGAAGGCTACCCTGAAACAGTGGCATAGTAAGCTTTATAGTATGCAGTAAACACACAAGAGATTGGTGATGCAGAATGTAAACACCATTAAGTGACTAAGATACTGAAGAATAGTATAGAGTACAGTTTAAACATATGAGATGAGTAGTGGAAGATAGTGAAACATTATTACAGTGACTAGTGTTTCATTTCCTTAAAGTGGCCGGTGATTTCTAATCTGTCTCATTGAAAATATCTTTTAATAAATAATAATTTTGACCTATCTTTTTGAGATTTGTTTTTACTAATTGTTAAACCACATCTCTTTCTCTGAGCAATTGCATTATACATTTTTTTTTAATGCATTTTATATTTTTTGCTCATCTTTATCAAGGGTGCCAGTAATAAAGGACTTGACTGTACATATTCAGTGTGTAAACAGCCATAACATGTTTAATCACATTAACTACACAGTGTGGACCATGGTGATGTAGAGCTGGTCCTAATCACAGTTAATGGAGAGTGTGAGATTGGAGAACATGTCTCTTTCTCTCTTAATAATTTGTAGGGACATTCCTAACGACACTGTTGGGAATTCCCTTCCGCTCTCGGCTCTTTAGTTCCCCTGGGCACGGCTGTTATTTTCATATTATTACTTCTAGTATTTATTGTTGTAAAAGCCCAACGTTCACACTATTTATTTAGGTAATGAGTCAGCACGGACAGTGTGAGGCAAAAACAACACTCAACAACAACAACAGGGATATCTATAGACGCGGAGGCTCGCTAGTCGATTTAACAGTTCATCCTGCTTTTATGGGTATTTCTAGCAGATGGAGTCTTGTTGCGATGTTTGTCTCTGGCCTCCCTCAGTGGATCGCAGAGTATTTTAGTCCTGAATAATCCTCACCATCTGCTGTCTCCTGTATTACGTTTTAGCACCCTCTCCTCCTCCCCTCCATCCCTTCCTCTCCCCCCTCTCTCTCTCCCTCTCTCTTTCTCTCCCTCTCCCTCTCCCTCTCTCTCTCTCCATCCATCCATCCCCATCCCCATCATTGGAGGTCCAGTCTGGTCAGAGTAGTGTTTCGTCCTGCCAACCCTATAGCCCCTTACTATTGGCTACTGACCAGTAGCATGTTCCTGTGCCTGATGCTTAAGCCTAACTAATGTCTGCTGTATGTTACTGTTTTATCCAGCAGCTATTTTCAGAGTTGAATTGAATGTTTGCTTGGTAAGCATTATAATGCTACAATATAAAGTAAACATTGTTATGGCTGTCAATGAGTAACAAAACTGTCAGCCATATGACCCTATGTGCACTGCTGCAGTGCTGTTTGCAAATAAACCTTCTAGGCTCAAAATATCAAGAGTCTGTACCAAATGCCAGACAGCACTCCAACATGAACTTATCATAAACAATGGCTGACCATGCACAGGGTTTAGTCACGACCAGAGATCCAGGCCTACTGGATACACACTGTACCTAACATGTTCGTCCGCCATGTTCATGCTCTATGGATTACCAATGGTTATGAATGGATTATGGAGGAACGATCAAAATAAACTAGTGGTGACTCCTGGGTTGGGGCCATGTGAGTATTTGGTAAAGCCATCAACCTCTCATCTTCCGACACAGCTCTGATAACGATAGATAGGCACCCTGTGAGTGGATTGGATTCACATTTTCCCCCCAAACCCATTATCCACTACCAGGACACAGTCTCTCTGCTCCGTTTCACATTGGCTTTTCTCCAGATAATTTGTTTTTTCCTGAAACGATATCAAAAGACCCGTCAAAGAAAAACATTAGGGTCTGTAAGCTTTTGCAGTGCAGTGGATTCCAACTGCCTATACGTGCAGTTGTCTGTAATTAAACCCTGTACACTAAGGACTGTATTTTAAGGGAATTACTATTATTACCCCAAATTATATCATACACACATTTAGCTATTTAAGTTTCTCTTCCTGTCATTTACCTGTACAGTTAATGTAACCATGCAAGTATTCACTTATCTGTAAATATAACTGTATATTTACCTGTACAGCTAATTTAACCATGCAAAATTTTCACTTACCTGTTCATTTACCCAGTCTGTATATTGAGTAAACTATTATTACCCTCGCTCATATCATACGCACTTTTAGCTATTGAAGTATTTCTCTGTCATCGACCTGTATAGTATAGTTAACCATCCAACATCCACCAATGTATAGTGTACATATTCAGCCATCCACCCATACTATGCAATGTCTTTTTATAGCTTTTTTTGCACTCCAGATATCTTGTATTTCTATACTTTTTCATACTGCCGCTCTATGTATCATGTACCGTGTATCTGTCTTTTGTGTACTTTCGTTGTGGCATTTTGCACCTGCCCTGTGTTTTTGTTGTAGCTGCTTGGCAAAGAAATGTCCCCCCCTCTATCTATCTATCTATCTATCTATCTATCTATCTATCTATCTATCTATCTATCTATCTATCTATCTATCTATCTATCTATCTATCTATCTATCTATCTATCTATCTATCTACAGTAGCTAGCTATCCAGCGAACCCATTGCACTTTATCAAAGGCCAATATCCAAATTATGTAATTCCCAAGATTAATTCCGCTTGCCATTCAGCAACTGCGAGTTAATTATCCTTACAGTGATTTGAATGTTGAATCATTGTAATAGTCACTAATCTATTGGTTATTGAAAAATACGCTCCTTATTGAATGCTGAAAGGCACTTTTGGGTAATCAGCTTTCAGCTTGGATATATAATAATGTGGAGATTCTTAGTACACGGAAACCATTACATCTTTATTAGAACTCAATTCAACCACATTTCATTGTGATAATTTGCTGGGACAACGGGCACTGCTGCCAGACGTGAAGCAGTGTTGCAAAATGAGGTGATGAATCCTCCGTTCACAACATTGAAGTCAGAGGTGTCAGACCGCTCCCCTTAACACATTGTCTGTCTGAGATTGAAATACGTCTGCAATAAGTTTGCAAATGCTCTCTGTTATACAGTGTGTATAAGCACATAAGCACATCGGTAGAGAACAGGGGAAAGCGTTGCAAAACAGGATTTGATGGAAATTATACAACGGGTGGATCTAATCCTGAATGCTGATTAGTTAAAACCGTGTCAGGCAATTTATAAACTTGACTGAACGACTGGGTCGCGTCTCTGGAAATTGAACCGATTGGACGAACGACAGCCGGCTTTGGGTAGCAACCCTAGATTTGTGTCGGGACTATATCTTGTGGAAGGATGAAATAGTATGAATAAATTAATCAAAATAACGTTTTTAATGAAAATATGTCAATCATTATTTGAATATGTTGTTAACCTGTTGTATAATATATCCTCCAAACACCGGCTTCTTGGGCATTATGCTTCCAATCTACCCATAGTTTTCATAGGAACTGTATGATAGGGCAACATTCGTAACATTCGGTTTGTTCCTTGGTAGCTGAAAGTCCCATACTTTATTTAAATTTCTTAGCACACCATAGGTTTGTGGTACAGTGTAATGTATTTGCTGCCATCTCCAGATGTGTCATTGGTAGCCTAGCAGACTGTTAGCAGAGGTGCTACTTGGCCGTGTCTCATACCGCTCATTCCTCACAACTCCCGACCCATATCTGTTAGTCTGTTAGAGTCCAGACTCTGGAGAGAAGAAATGTGGTGCAAGACCGCATGACCCAACACACAGCACACTGTAGATCACAGCTAGACTCGGACTCCTGGGAGACACTAAACAAAACAAACATACCACTCAACCAACCCAGCGCCAGATCCTACTGGAAGAGTTTACATAGAGACCAAGGTCTACATGGACAACAATACAGTTCCCTTTTTGATTACTGCTAGTGGATACAAAGATCAGATACAAAGGTCTGGATACAAATATCAGAGAGAAAATTGATCCAGGATGTATAGTGTGTGTGTGAAAAGGAATCACTGTGGTGCTTGTTCTCCCGGATCAATCGGTTGAGTGTACACTCATAGATCTCTGTTCACTTGAGTATATGTCTGACTGGGACTTTACAGTGCATACTTTTACATCTGCTTCATTTAGCTCTTATCCAGAGTGACTTACAATCAGTGTATTCAACTAAAATAGGTAAAACAACCACATATCACAATATGTGTTATGCATACGATGCATACCTCTTACAATTACAATATCTGATAGCATTATCCCATGAAACCATAAATGGGCATCGCTAACTAGCCATTGTGGTAATTAGCTAGCTAAGCATAGACCCTTTTGGCAGTACTAATTAGCTAGCTAGCCATAGACCCTTTAGACAGTGGTAATTAGCTAGCTAGCCATAGACCCTTTAGGCAGTGGTAATTAGCTAGCTAGCCATAGACCCTCTAGGCAGTGCTAATTAGCTAGCTAGCCATAGACCCTTTAGGCAGTGCTAATTAGCTAGCTAGCCATAGACCCTTTAGGCCAGTGATGTCAGAGATACGGCCCGCGGGACAGATCCGGCCCGCCAGCAGGTTTCATCCGGCCCGAGATGTTATGGATAAAAAAACAAAGGCAAAAACAAAGGTTTGCATACAGTTATTATCAACTATGTGAGTAAAGTAATAGGTTTCTATGATATGATCATAGATTGTAAATAAATCACATTTGATACGTTAATTATCTATCCACAGGAAGTAGTAAAAACCGGCAGTTCTGCGCTGAAAATCACTAGACGTGATTGTCAGCGCAGCAACTGGCTTTTTATCTTAACGGTTAAGCTATCTTAGCAAAAAATGCTATCGAAAAAGAGAAAGGTTGACAGGGAATGTAGGGTATTCCAAGAAAAATGGAAAGAGCAGTTGTTCTTCTGGGAGGAGCATGGCAAACCTATATGCCTTAATTGCTCACAAAAAGTGTCTGTAGTAAAGGGGTATAACATCAAACGACACTATGAGACCCACGCAGAATAATATGACAAGTACACTGGGCAACTGCCAACCGAAAAGGTGAATGAGCTAGCATCATCTCTAAAAACACAACTATCTGTATTTTCCAAATGTAGAGAGACATGATGGAGCAGTTAAAGCCAGCTATATCATTGCCAGTGAAATCGCTGCAGCATCCAAACCGTTCTCAGAGGGAGAATTAGTGAAAACCTGCATGCTAAATGCAGCTGAGCTGGTGTGCCCTGAGAAACCACAAGCTTTAGCTAACATTAGCTTGTCCAGAAATACTGTGGCAGAGAATCAGGGAACATTCCGGAGATTTGAACAGTCAACTAAAATACTAAGTTAAGTCATTTATTGCTATTTAACATTCTGGTGTTTTCACACGCAATTTCTGTAGTTCATTCTGATTGATCGGTACAGATATTCTGATTGATTGGTACAGATATTCTGATTGATTGGTACAGATATTCTGATTGAATGGTACAGCTATTCTGATTGATTGGTACAGATATTCTGATTGATTGGTACAGCTATTCTGATTGATTGGTACAGATATTCTGTTTGATTGGTACAGATATTCTGATTGATTGGTACAGCTATTCTGATTGATTGGTACAGATATTCTGATTGATTGGTACAGCTATTCTGATTGATTGGTACAGATATTCTGTTTGATTGGTACAGCTATTCTGATTGATTGGTACAGATATTCTGATTGATTTGTACAGCTATTCTGATTGATTGGTACAGATATTCTGATTGATTGGTACAGATATTCTGTTTGATTGGTACAGCTATTCTGTTTGATTGGTACAGATATTCTGATTGATTGGTACAGCTATTCTGATTGATTGGTACAGCTATTCTTAATGATTGGTACAGATATTCTGTTTGATTGGTACAGATATTCTGATTGATTGGTACAGCTATTCTGATTGATTGGTACAGATATTCTGATTGATTTGTACAGCTATTCTTATTGATTGGTACAGATATTCTGTTTGATTGGTACAGATATTCTGATTGATTGGTCCAGCTATTCTGATTGATTGGTACAGCTATTCTGATTGATTGGTACAGCTATTCTGATTGATTGGTACAGCTATTCTGATTGATTGGTACATATATTCTGATTGATTGGTACAGCTATTCTGATTGATTTGTACAGCTATTCTGATTGATTGGTACATATATTCTGATTGATTGGTACAGCTATTCTGATTGATTGGTACAGCTATTCTGATTGATTGGTACAGCTATTCTGATTGATTGGTACAGATATTCTGATTGATTGGTACAGATATTCTGATTGATTGGTACAGCTATTCTGATTGATTGGTACAGCTATTCTGATTGATTGGTACAGCTATTCTGATTGATTGGTACAGATATTCTGATTGATTGGTACAACTATTCTGATTGATTGGTACAGATATTCTGATTGATTGGTACAGCTATTCTGATTGATTGGTACAGCTATTCTGATTGATTGGTACAGCTATTCTGATTGATTGGTACAGCTATTCTGGACCGACATTTGGCCTTTAATAACAATAGCCTGCATTCTTTCAAATGTATAATAAATAACACAGATATTCAAACATAATATGTAATTATTAATAGTTAACATTAATAGAAAACATGATTTCTATGGCGCTTATAATTAATTGGCAATTTGTTGCATCTGTACTTGAAATACATCATGTGCAGAAAATACACATCTGTCTTCTGATGATTTAACGGGCAGTAGTTTCTTAATCCACACTTGTATTTGGTTTTTATAATAACCAGATAACAAGTAGACCAATAGTAAAATCGAGCACACAACCATGCAACCTCCACAGACAAACATTGACAGTGGAATGGCCTTACTGAAGAGCTCAGTGACTTTCAACGTGGCACCGTCATAGGATGCCACCTTTCCAACAAGTCAGTTCGTCAAATGTCTGCCCTGCTAGAGCTGCCCTGGTCAACCGACGGACGAGTCTGTGTTTGGCAGATGCCAGGAGAACGCTACCTGCTTGAATGCATAGTGCCAACTGTAAAGTTTGGTGGAGGAGGAATAATGGTCTGGGGCTTTTTTTCATGGTTCGTGCCCCTTAGTTCCAGTGAAGGCAATTCTGTGCTTCTAACTTTGTTGGTGTTGAAGAATTTAACTGGCCTGCACAGAGGCCTGAACTCAACCCCATCGAACACTTTTGGGATGAATTGGAACGCCAACTGTGAGCCAGTCCTAATTGTCCAACATCAGTGCCCAACCTCACTAATGCTCTTGTGGTTGAATGGAAGCAAGTCCCTGCAGCAATGTTCCAACATCTAGTGGAAAGCCATCCCAGAAGAGTGGAGGCTGTTATAACAGTAAAGGGGGACCAACTCCATATTAATGCCCATGATTTTGGAATGAGATGTTCGATGAGCAGGTGTCCACATACTTTTGGTCATGTAGTCAGTGATGACATTATCAAAGACCCGGAGATGGGGTTGTGCATGGCGTTCACTGGTGTACAACTAACCATCCTGCTTACCCTCGCCCTCTGTCCCCTCGCCCTCTGTCCCCCCGCCCTCTCCCCCTCTTCCCTTCTCCCCGTGGGCCCCACCTGCTGCTGGTGCTGGCAGTGAAGCATCCTTCACAGCCAGGGCTCAGAGACGATTAGCGTCGCGCTAAGGGACAGCTAATTTAGAGCCTGCTGCGTCAGAGTAATAGGATCTGTAAACAAACTACATCCACACGTCCATTTAACTGGTGCACCTCCTCCCTCCTACCCCAGGGAGATAGATAGATAGATAGATAGATAGATAGATAGATAGATAGATAGATAGATAGATAGATAGATAGATAGATAGATAGATAGATAGATAGATAGATAGATAGATAGATAGATAGATAGATAGATAGATAGATAGATAGATGATACAAGAAGTAGAGCTGTCCCAACAGCAGAGTTCCAACAGCAGTCACAACATCGGAGCAGGTACTTCAGCCTAATCTACTGCGTTTTAAAAATACATAGCTGATATGACTTGCTAAAACAAATGTGTTTTCTACTGACAATTGAGATGTAAAAACTATGGCATAAGGGGACGAAGAGCGGAGAAGGGGCAAACCAATTTTTCGATTAAGACATTAATGAGCGAGCTAGGACGGACGTAGTCAATATAACTATTTGTTTAGCACTTTTGAAATGTACAGTGACAGAATTCCGAACATGGGCTGTTCTTACAGTGTTCTCCCTGTACACCAAGTCAGAACCGTAGGATAAATAAAGGGGGCATATAAGCAGACAATGAAAGCTCTTACAATATTCAATGATTACATTTATCTAAAACAGGTTATAGACTACATGTGCACCACCAAGTCAGAACAGTAGGAAAAATTAAGAGGTGAAAATAGACCAAATGATTAGGGTGAGGCAGCACAAATCATGCTTCTTTGACACCATGGCCAATGTTGAATGTTTATCATTTTAAATTTGAAAAAGAGACCAGATTTGGGACCACACAGCCACTCCACTGAATAGCAGGCTAGTGATTGCTTTGCAATGCCTGCAGTTATGAACTGATTCCTTCCAAGCCACTCATTATTGAATTTGCGATGTTGTGTAATGTTTATGTCCAATGGCTGATGAGCACCGATACATTTTATCTATAATTTCTCTTCATTATTTCTCTTCATATGACAAGGATTAAAAAGGATTTGCCAGCAGATTGTCGACTTGATTCATGATGATGACTGATAGTTAAGATTTTGAAAGTATGATGTTGACATGATCAGTCCAATCACAGCTACTGTAGATATAATGTGATTTGACATCATTCTATCTGTGGCCAATGGCCTTGAGCCTTCTTGGAAGGACACTGCTAATGTAACTCTATGGCAGCACCTAAGGGTCTTGAATTTTCGAGCTCTACCCTTTAACTTTGCGGTGACGCAGTGTCCCCATGAGTGACAGAACACTGAGCCAATCACGGCGCAACTAGAGAACATTACCAACCCCTACGCTCCGTATTTTCCGCTGTCTGCCCCTCCAACACAGAAAGCACCGAGCTCGGCTGAAACACCTGCCTTACTCAAGAAAGCAAAAAAGAGACCATGTTTGTATGTAGCTTTATTAACTTAATGATTTTTAAAATATTTTTTTACATTGTTTCCAAACTAATATGTGATACGTATTAATGGCAAAATAACATGTAAAACAGACAAGTCCCCCAAAACTATTTTTGGGGCTAAAAATGTGAGGCTCAAAACACCTGCCCTGAATGACAGGTCACCACTGCTGCATGGTATGGCAACAGCATCGCCCTCAATCGCATGGCACTTCAGAGGGTGGTGCTGACAGCCCAGTACATCACTGGAGCCGAGCTCCCTGCTACCGTTACCAGCCACCCAAGCCATAGACTGTTCTCTCTGCTTCCGCACACTGACACTCCAACACACACATCACATGCACACACATTTATACTGACTCTACACACACACACACACACACACACACACACACACACACACACACACACACACACACACACACACACTCACATACAATCTTCATTTACGCTGCTGCTACTCTGTTTATCATATATCCTGATGCCTAGTCGCCTTCCCTCTATACATACAGTATCTACCTCTACCACTCCAGTATCCCTGCACATTGTAAATATTGGCATTGAACCTGGAACTGACCCTGTATGTAGCTTACTGAACCTGGAACTGACCCTGTATATAGCTTGCTGAACCTGGAACTGACCCTGTATATAGCTTGCTGAACCTGGAACTGACCCTGTATATAGCTGTATATAGCTTACCTACTTTCTTGTGTTTTTCTTATTTCTATTTCTTGTGTTTCTGTTCTACCTTATGTTATTTGTAGTATTACATTGATCACTGTATTGTTGGGTTTAGAGCTTGCAAGAAAGCGTTTCACTGTACTTGTGCACGTGACATTAAAAGCAGTAAGCTAATAGCTGTGTTCTGTTACTGGGCAAGCGGCTTTATTCCCTGGTTCTTGATATCAATGTGTTGGTGATGAATATGAATCATAGGCCACTTTACGGAGAAATCTCTGTCAGACCAAGTATAGGTGAATGGGGTTGTGTTAAACCCTGAGCCATGAAGTCAATCATGTTCTTGGGTCAGGAAGAGTCACTCAGCCTTTGATCCGAGTCAGTGAGCTCACACACACACACACACACACACACACACACACACACACTGGCTGCTCAGTACAGGGATTACATTGTTGCACTCCAATGCATTCTTACAAATCTTTCATAAATCATATAATTCCAATCGTTTATATGCTTCCTACATAAATGACCAGGCCCCATAAGAAACCCTGTAGTGCCACAGCATTAGTAAAACACACAGAGTGGTGGTGGTTGTGGTCTAGCCCGTTAAGTGTCTTGCTGTAATTTCAGAAACCCAGCCTGTAGCTTTAAGTCTTCATAATCTGTCATACATTATCTGGAAGGGAATGAGGGATGTCAGGCAACACATTGATATTCTAAGTAATTATGAAGCAATTTGTTTTGGGGATGATTTGGACCAAACTATGAAAAATGAATGTCCTCTGCAGCACAGGAGGAGATAAGAAATACACATTTGTATCATCTGTTATTCTATTGGATCATGTTTTCCAGTCATTGTTTTTGATAATAGCTAAACATTTGCTAAACATATCTGGTAACCGGTATTTCCTGCCAAATATATATTTTATTTAACCTTTATTTAACTAGGCAGGTCAGTTAAGAACAAATTCTTATTAACAATGACGGCCTACCTACAGGGTCAGCCCCTGGAGCAAATTAGGGTTAGGTGCCTTGCTCAAGGACACATCGACAGGTTTTTCACCTTGTCAGCTTGGGTATTCAAACCAGCAACCTTTTGGTTACTGGCCCGACACTCTAACTGCTAGGCTACCTGCTGCTAGGCTACCTGCTGCTAGGCTACCTGCTGCTAGGCTACCTGCTGCTAGGCTACCTGCTGCTAGGCTACCTGCTGCTAGGCTACCTGCTGCTAGGCTACCTGCTGCTAGGCTACCTGCCGCCCTGTAAGGCTATATACTGTATATCAATCTACAACAGGAGGATCTATTTTGGATGCAATTTCAATGGAGTTGATGGAGGGAGAGAGACTGCGAGAGAGTGCTCGCGTGTACACTGATTTAAATCAACGTAATTCGAGTAATAGGTTCTTTTCAAACTCTGCAGCTGCAATTTAAAACTTTTTTTTTAAAAGGTGACCCCGAAAGCCAGATGGAAATGGGTAAATTAGATGAGCATTTGGTCTATATATTACTGTAGCATAGACTATGGTGCAGCAAATGCAGGCCTACCTGTCACAAGAAGAAAAGTTACCGTGATGAGATGATAGGTCTACATGCATTGTGAACTGCATTCCATACTGAGATGGGTCTGTCCCCACCCTGAGTGTTGATGATTCATCATGCAGAGGCCGTAGAGAAACCAGATTTAGACATTGCATATAATTTAACAGTTCCATTTCACGCCATGCTGTTTCATATAAATAATTGATTATAATTTACTGGTTTCTCGCAGTTATTTATCCTGGGAAAAGAGAGTGGTTTTGGGCGGTAAATCTCGGTAACTGGTTTGTAGTCTCGGTTTGAACGTTCGGTTTGGAAGTTCTTATTACTCAGCATGGTAGTTAATGTTACATAAAAACTTTTTTTAGGTAAAGGCTACTGGACATGTTTTATTTAGTCCCTATGCATTATTCAGGCATTATTTTTAGATGGAGACTGCTTACATCTATAAATGTTTCAGAAATTATAATGATCTTTCTCCTCTTATGTATTAGCCATTTGCCTTTAGGCTTAAACATTTCCAGTAATCTCACATGGAATGTATCGAGAGAGATGGTGTGATTCAGTCGCTTAAGTATAGATTCAATCGCTTTGATCCCTCTCCACATTTCATTTCACAGCGAGACCTCATGAACCAATGAGATCTTGTCGAAGGGCTTGTTGCTAGTTGTCGAATAAGTACGATTTTGCATAGGTGTCAGGTCCTGACTGTAGAGAGGCCTCTAGGCTTCTCTATGGTTGTCACGGGCAGGACTTGACAGTAGAGTTCTAGAGAACTCTATGTTTGGTTTTTACCCCAATTAGAGGCAGCTGCATGACGTTGTCCCTAACTGGGGATCCTATTTAAGTTCCTGATTATCTCACCTGCGTTGTGGATCTTTGTTCTGTGCATGGTGCACATCGGTTCATGGTTGCTTTCTCTCCTTGGTTGTTTTGTAGTATAAATTAAAGGATTATCTACCCACTATAGCTCCGCCTCGTGTCCTGCCTTCGCGACGTGACAATAGGAAGTCTTTCTTAAGTTTGTTGAATTCAGTTTGCCTTTAGATCAAGCCAACACACGCCTTAACCTTCAGACACTGAACCGGTTCGATCTTCAGTCTCTCCTCTTTTATCAAACCCTCCTCCCTCTCTCCTCTCTTCTGTCTTCTGTCTGATCCTCCCATTATCAAGATCCTCGTTCCTCACACACTGAAAACAGAAATATGACAGATTACCTGATTTTTTTAGGGAGACTCATACAGTGCATCATGCCACCTCTCTGTGCCCCGATCCATGTTTGGGATGCAATCTCAGTTTAACCCAAGTGCAAAACCCACAAGCTTTCTGCTATTGCCGATCTATCTGTAGGATTGCAAGGTCTCGTAACAGAGAAATACAGATAATAAGAGATTCATGCCATGTTTCACAGAAGGAAACCCATTATATATGGACTTTCATTATTGGTGATCTTGAAGGTGATTTTTTTAAGATGGTTCATATGAGTCTCATGTTGAACATCATCCGTGATATGTGCAGAACATCATCCGTGATATGTGCAGAACATCATCCGTGATATGTGCAGAACATCATCCGTGATATGTGCAGAACATCATCTGTGATATGTGCAGAACATCATCCGTGATATGTGCTAAGCATCAGCCATGACGGGTAGGAAATAATTTCAAAATTCAGCAAGCTGGACAGATTATTTTCTGTATCGAATGTTCATCAAATGCAATTTGTGGGCCAGAAATTAAGATCCTACATCTGTATGCTCATCTGTTATGAGTGAGCTCTGACTCTTCTATGTCTTAATATAGACTGCCCGGAGGTGACAGACACGTGAGACTGTAAAACAACTGAAATTACAGTAAAGTCATCTGTAATGTAACGTAATAATCCGTATTCAGAAAAGGCTGTGCAACCTCCGACTTCAGCTGTAAAACAACTGAAATTACAGTAAATGCCAAATGCCAAATGCAGCGAGCGCACTGCACAGCCTTTTATTACGTTACATTACAGATGACTTTACTGTAAATTCAGTTGTTTTACAGTCTCGCGTGTCTGTCACCTCCGGTCAGTCTATATTAAGACAGAGGAGAGTCAGAGCTCACTCATAACAGATGAGTATACAGATGTAGGATCTTAATTTGATCACCCTGTTGCGGGATAACTTTCTACAATACAGGAAAACATCAAACGTGTAGTGTATTTAAAGATTTAATTTCCCATAAAAACATTTACATGATTTTCTCTTATGAAAAATCTATCAACCCCTACACAAAATGTTCAAAATGTCCATGAATTACAATCCATATAATAATTCACATTTCCTGTTACTGCAGGATTATTTTCCTGCTGTAGCAAACTGGCTCACTTATAATTCACTATATCACAGAAGTTTACATACACTAAGTATGTAACAGGTAAAAAAGTATCTATATCCACAGTAAAACGAGTCCTATATCGACATAACCTGAAAGGCCGCTCAGCAAGGAAGAAGCCACTGCTCCAAAACCGCCATAAAAAAGCCAGACTACGGTTTGCAACCATCGTTATGTTTGGAGGAAAAAGGGGGAGGCTTGCAAGCCGAAGAACACCATCCCAACCGTGAAGCACGGGGGTGGCAGCATCATGTTGTGGGGGTGCTTTGCTGCAGGAGGGACTGGTGCACTTCACAAAATAGATGTCATCATGAGGAAGGAAAATGATGTGGATATATTGAAGCAACATCTCAAGACATCGGTCAGGAAGTTAAAGCTGGTCGCAAATGGGTCTTCCAAATGGAAAATGGACCCAAGCATACTTCCAAAGTTGTGGCAAAATGGCTTAAGGACAACAAAGTCAAGGTATTGGAGTGGCCATCACAAAGCCCTGACCTCAATCCTATAGAAAATTTGTGGGCAGAACTGAAAAAGCGTTTGCGAGCAAGGAGGCCTACAAACCTGACTCAGTTACATCAGTTCTGTCAGGAGGAATGGGCCAAAATTCACCCAACTTATTGTGGGAAGCTTGTGGAAGGCTACCCGAAACGTTTGACCCAAGTTAAACAATTTAAAGGCAATGCTACCAAATACTAATTGAGTGTATGTAAACTTCTGACCCACTGGGAATGTGATGAAAGAAATAAAAACTGAAATAAATCATTCTCTCTACTATTATTCTGACATTTCACATTCTTAAAATAAAGTGGTGATCCTAACTGACCTAAGACAGGGAATTTTTACTAGGATTAAATGTCAGGAATTGTGAAAAACTGAGTTTAAATGTATTTGGCTAAACGTGGATGTAAACTTCCGACTTCAGCTGTACGTCTGTGCTCATATTGCTCTCCCTAATTACTTCTTTATATTCAGCCTACATTGAGAAAATGTCTAGCATTTCAGAGTTATTCGTGTCTCAGAGAAAGTATCAACTCTGCACATCATCTATATGCATTATAATGCATGAAAAGGAAATGGAGAAACTCCCCTAGGAGGTAATTGATGTTATCGCATTTATACATTCTCATCAAACCAAGGTAAGGCACTGTACGTCACCTCTCTCTCCGAATCGTAGAGATTAACAATTTCAACATTTCAAATTAGATTTTTTTTCTTTGCCAGAAGCTGGGTTTCTTTTGTATTTTGTTAGAGTGAAAGAATATTCGATGAGCCAAGAGACAAATTGAAGGCATAAAACAATTCCTTTTCATGCCATGCAAGAAAGGGAGCTCTGTTAGCCCTTGACATTCCACCCGATTTGATTCATTATGGGATGCCGCATATGCACAGTAATTCCAGCAGAATACAGGTCTACTTACAGAACAAGGTTCCTCAGTTATCCATAGGATAGTGGTCAGCACGGAGATGGTCAGCTGGGGATTCATATTCCATATAACTGCATAGCATATTTCAGTGCATATTTCAGTAAATCTGATCACTGTAGAATAGTACAGTCATTTTCTATCCGAGGGTAGAATCAGGGTTATGGATATTACTGGTGGTAGAGTACATTGGCACCAAACACAGTCTATTTGTCTGCTTGGTGTCTCATGACTCATGAACACAATCGTTTGCATGCGGAGGCTGCCAAACAGTGTCAGTTCATTTACCAGGCAGTGAACTATACAGAGCGAACCCCCTAACGGAAAATGAAAGATCTTATGGAGGTCCATGCAGTATGATATAAAATTGGATTGAGTGTGATTGAACTTGAAAATTAGATTTGTATATTCTCTCCCCTGACAATGATGATCAGGGAATCCATGAAATGTACCTGTATAAATGTCCTCTAAATCAGTTGGAAGGAAGAGCCAGAAAGCAGGCCTCATATTGGTCAGCATCAATGTACAAGCTATTCTCTGTCACTGATCAGACAATGACAAGCCACCTGCAGTGGACAATGAAGAATACAGCTTTTCAGCAGCCAGTCCATTGACTTCCTGTCACTGTCATCCCAAAGAGTCAGGGATGGAGAATTTGCTATTGTACTCCATGACAACCCACAAATCCATGTAATACCCAGAGATCATCAGAAAGGACTTCAGTGTGACCCTTGTTTTTTTATATTTTGTATGTTGAATGTAATAACAGCCTAGTTTCTCTCTGTGTAAAACATACCTTATCAGATCTTACCCAGAATGCTGATGGTCCACCAACTCTCTACATTCTATTCAAATACACACAGCTCCTTTCTATACTGTTACTACATTATTTAAATACCATACAGTATCACTTCTGCTTCTGCTCTCCACCATCACCACTTTAAAGTCATTTGAGAGAGAGAGAGAGAGAGAGAGAGAGAGAGAGAGAGAGAGAGGGGTACTTTACTGATTCCAGAGGGGAAAAAACACAGGGCAGGTGCAAAATGCCAGAACGAAAATACACCAAAGACAGTATAGAAAGTATAAAAATACAAGAAGTCTGGAGTGCTAAAAAGCTATAAAAAGACATTGCATAGTATGGGTGGTTGGCTGAATATGAACACTATACAGTGAAAAAACATAAAATAAAAAAAGATTGCATGTTGATATAGATAAATAAAGAGTATTTGCATGGTTAGCTATACTATACAGGTCGATGGCAGAGAAATATAAAAGTGTGTATGATATATACGTGAGGGTAATAATAGTTTACCTAATATAGTATGGTTAAATTAACAGGTAAGTTAATATTTTGCATGGTTAAATACGGTCCTTAGTGCAGGGTTTAATTACAGATAACAGCCCGTATTGCACATTCGATATACTAAAAGCAATGAAAAAAGATACAACTGACAAGATACTAATATGCATTCCTGAGTGATTGACTACTTAAGTTCAGTCCAATAATAACTTACAATATTGCACGTGATATGATATAACAACTGTACGTGAATATGTATATACAGTCCTGAATGAATAAATGAGTCCTGAGTGAATGAGTGATTACAGACCAGAGTTACTCACGGATGGATGGATGCATAATTGTTAAACTAGGTCCTAACACCCCAACAGTTCCAGGTCTATGTTGCCGACGGCACGGCACCCCGGTGAGGCATTAAATAGTCTAATAGCCGCCGGCAGGAAGGACCTCCTGTAGCGCTCTCTGGCACACCGATTCACATGTGAACATTGGAGAGAGTGTGTAGACTTTATTGAATCACAGTGGGATCTATCTACCTTTAGGGAAATGACATGTTTTCAGTTCAACCCCCTATGCTGATATGTAGCATGGCAGGCTTCCTATGGGCATCAAGGGTGCTGGTGCACAATGGAAGAATGTTGTCGTGTCTTAATCTACTCTGATCCGATGACTCCTTGTGGATCTTGTGATCTTTGGAGGAGGTGTGTGTGTGTGTGTGTGTGTGTGTGTGTGTGTGTGTGTGTGTGTGTGTGTGTGTGTGTGTGTGTGTGTGTGTGTGTGTGTGTGTGTGTGTGTGTGTGTGTGTGTGTGTGTGTGTGTGTGTTATCAGTGCTCTAACTGTTAGCCACTGAACCATACAGTGTGTGGTCTGTAGAGCAGGTCTCTTTGCTCTACAGTTCATGTCTATCATGTCAGTCTCGGTGCCACACGTTTAATCACTGTGACTTGAGAAATATGCTAGTTTTACCCTTTTATATTAAGTCATCGTCACCATACAAGTATTTCAATGTACATGAATAGCTTACTTTACATGTTAACGAATGACAAACTTGCATCACATTCACAACATAATCATATCACCCTTTTGACTGTATTTTGATCTTGTGAGCTCTTGTGTTCTTAACACAACAAGTTCCCCAGCTGGTAGAATTTGGTCCGCAGTTGATTTCATTTTTATTTGTTGGACATAAAAAGACTAAAAACACAAAAAGCATCTCCAAGTGATTTTATTTTAGGGAATCTGTGCATTCCCACTCGTAATAGAGATATATACCGTATGTGATCATATACAAACGTTTGAAATGATTATGTTTTAGTGAAATGTTAGATATTTTTGGGCTTCTTGCTGTCAATTTGTAGTCTACAAATTATTTGTACACTGAACAAAAATATAAATGCAACATGCAACTATTTCTACGATTTTATTGAATTACAGTTCATATCAGGAAATCAGTCAATTGAAATAAATTCATTAGGCCCTAATCTATGGATTTCACATAACTAGGCAGGGGCCACTGGAGAGTCAGGCCCAGCCAATCAGAATTAGTTTTTCTCCACAAAAGGGCTTTATTACAGACAGAAGTACTCCTCAGTTTTCATGAATTTCTCAAAACTTGAAACATCTGTAGCATTTTAGAGTGGCCTTTTATTGTCTCCAGCACAAGGTGCACCTGTGTAATGATCATGCTGTTTAATCAGCTTCTTGATATACCACACCTGTCAGGAGGATGTATTATCTTGACTAACAGGGAAATTTGTCCACAAAATCTGAGAGAAATACGTTTTTTGTGCATATGGAACATTTCTTGGATCTTTTATTTCAGCTCATGAAATATGCCACCAACACATGTTGCATTTAGATTTTTGTTCAGTATAATTAAATTCCGGCTCCTCTCAGGAAGAAATCGCCCCGCGGCTGAATCTAGTTGATGATCCCTGGTCTAAAAAGTGTCTCTCCCTCCTTTCATCTCCACTCAATCTTGATCTGTGCAGTTTGTATCTCACACAAAGTGTATATCAGAGTCAGACAGTGGGCGTACAGATAGAAACCAGCTTTCGCAGTGCTACATTCGTCACCTTGAAGTGTAATTAACCCAACCCAGTAAAGGAGGGAAGGTTATGAGAAGAGCTCAGCAGTAGGTAGCTATGCAATCACCACCACCTTCACAGAGGGGAATACAGTACCATTTTCACACTACTGAGCCAAACATAGCTGTCCTAGGATGGCCTGGTTACGCTTCCAACATAGTTGCTGAAGAGAGCATAAAGAAAAGAAAATATCTGAGCCAGCACAGTACAGTTCGGGTCAGCCCTATAGTGGGAATCACAGAATGGACGTTATAAATAAACTACAGACTATTCTCTGTAGTTGAGGGTTGAGGGTCAGGTGGGGACTCCAGCTGGTTCTCCAGTTCTAGATGAAAGGCTTCGTAGATGACAGGATATGCACAGCTGATTAAGCCTCCAACTTTGTTCTGTTGGTGTCAGCTTGACATCAGTTCACGCATGGGTTCCTCTCAACAAGTCTCCCAAACTGAAACACAACAGTGAGCGAAGTTCGTAAAAGCGTTCCTCCGTGAAGCTGTATTCGGTTTTTTTATCGCATTGTGTTTTTTAATTAGTTATATATGTCTTGTTTATGTAAGCCTTTCCATATATATCTCGTGGCTTTTATTTAGTGAGCTATGGAATGAGTGATGCCCAGCTCTGTCAGAGTGTATTGGGTAATACACACACACACACATACACACACAAACACACAGTCGTCTTCCTTGCTGGAGGCATTTCTTCTGCATGGCTTGAAGTGCTTGTCCTCTAGCTGGCTCGATGGAGACGTTTTACAAATTAATTCTTCAATAACCATGTTTGCTCTTCTTCTCCTTCCAGTGAGACAGACTCTAACCCAATCCCCGTACAGAACTCTAAATAGATCTGGACAAAGCAATTCTCTCTCTGGTTGTCTGTAGAGAGTCTGTTCTCTGTTTACGTTCGTTTCATCTGAATTCTAAATGTAAAAATAGAAAATGAAAATGTAAGAATAGCTACTAGCTACACACACACACACACACACACACACACACACACTCATACTTTGAATGACTGTTCTCACCAATTACATCCTTGTTCGTTGCCTTGCTGTGGTGTGCCAGACAAATATCTTTGAGTTTCACACCTAAGCATTTCATTACTTTTGCTTGACAAGTGGTTCTGTTTATAGCCTTATCCCCACTTGATCACACATGTACTGTATATAGCCTAGTTGACAATATTTCAAAGCAGTTCAGTCCAGCCAGGTTAATAACCAAGGCAGACTTGTATATATATAATATATATAAACTCATATTTCCTGGACATATTCTCCTGTGCTATTTAATACCCATGGAACAAATTAAGCTGCAAGTTGTCTTCACTTCATATTTAGTTTTTCCTCAGGCAGATGCTAGACTCTATTTGCTGACTGTTTCTCATCCATCTTCAAACTGGGAT
>CM042379.1:2005000-2072500 GCA_023634145.1 Thymallus thymallus | reverse complement strand
GAATTATCTTTCATTTCAGAAGAGTGGCCTCATTGTCCAACACCCCCCGCATCCAAAATACATTAGTTACAGTCCACATTCTCAAAATACTATTTTTCTTAAAATAAAATAAAAACTCTCAAAACCTCTTTTCTTTATTTAAAATGAGGACAGAATTTAAGAGAATCAGATTATGCTAATTGATATTCTAAATTTGCACATCCGATGCCGTAGGCAAGGCCAATTTCTAATAAATTATATAGGATAAGTAACAGAACTTTTTTTTGTCTATCTAAGCATAACTTTAGATTGTACTACTTGAGTTGTTTTTAGCAGACAACCTCCAGAGGACAGAGTCCTTCACGTATATCTTTTAACATAGTTATCAAGTTTTAGGAAATAATCTTGAAAACAGTCACTCAACTGGCAAGTTACAAGTTACCTTACAACTAGCAAAAGCACTGCGAATTGCCAGATAAATGCTCTAGTGTTGTACTATGAGTCCCAAGTTCACCTCAACATGGCCCACATGCAGTAAACAAGTTGCTGTAGTTGAAGAAAACAATTTCCTGTACTGTAATGTAGTCTGCTGATGTCTGAGAATCTTGGCTGTAGCTGTGGACCAATCTGTGCCATTACAGTGATTTCCAACATGACCAGGAACATAGTTGAATAGATAGGTAGATATTTTGGTAAGACAATAATGCCATATATACAGTATGTTTTATGGACATTTTAGTGTCATTTTACAATGTGTGAATGGCTTTATCTCCTTCCCAAGCCCTCTCCAGTAGACTCATTCTAGGACTATCTCCAAGACAAGACCTCTCTCACAACTGTTCCGTTTTTCTTTCTGCCTTGACAGCTCCGTGGTAAAGATATGGGTCAGGGTGTTACAGTATGTACAGTCTAGCCACTTTCTATGACCCCACAAGTGCCGGTGTAACAAATTACATATATTTTTGGTCTCTGTTGGTTTCCTGATCGGTGTAAAAGTACTGTACACTCTGGTTCACCTTGGTTAATTGGAAAAGAGATCCGGAAAATCTAATTGGTTTAGATAATGAGCCCCGTTTTATTGACGTTTTATTGACGTACTGGGGTGTCAAGACATGCCCTTTCCAAAGAAATTATAATTCGACGATTCCCTCTAGATTTCCTGCATGTCATTGTCAATCATCCCTCCAATCCGTCTTTACCAATGGCAATGATGTAATGCAGACACACTAAACAGTGATCTCAACACTAGACTGTAGTGTTGGGTCGTCTTCTATCTTACCACATAATAGACACTAACGGTACCCTGAAGTCCATTATTAGAGAGCAGTGAATGGAGACGATATAGCCAAACACAAGCCGTAGATACCCGTGTGTTTACAGTAACTCAGTGAATTGTATCTGTTTGTTTGTATGTCTTTAACAAGTAGTGTACTTGGATGAATGTGAATACACTATTATGGTAGTCTATTGTCTAACCTTTAGGCTAAAAGGAAAGATTCATCCATGTTTTTATGTTATATTGTTTTTGTGCATCCCAGGGTCATTTCATGTTTAAATGTGTATCTGATCCATTGCCATTCAAACAGGCAGAAATTTGTCCGGTATGTTGAACATTGTGATAGAGTTATACGATATACGATTTTAGATTGCAAAAGAAGTCTAACATACATGTCAGATTTCAATAGTGGCCAATGTCATTGCGTGTGAGGTTGTCTTCTCTCGAATGAGCCACTGATAATATTTTTGCGATATTCCTACCTTGAGAAATGTGTAGTTTAACAGAAGGTCCACCACATTTCTCCTAGTTGTCTGCCTCTTCAGCCCAGGGTGCATTGCAGGGTGCCGTTGCAAATGTCAGACTCTATTTCTGTGAGGCACATCAATCTGCAAGTGGGACATGGTGAGATTGTAGATTCCTAAATTAGTGCCGTTTGTTTATGCGGTTTTACAGCTAGCTAGCTACTCCACATGTTGATATTAACTTTGGTTTTATTGTTTAGCTACTTTTGCTATAATTTTTTCTTGAGGTCATTCTTAGTGCATTATTTTAGGGTACGTCCTCATTTGCATCACTAAGTAGAGGAACTTTAATATTTGCTTGAATTATGGTGAAATATTTAGTCCTTCAAAATGTCCACTTAAGGAACTTTTGCTCACATGGAAGGGGGTGTATCTGAAACAATCCAATTAAATACACTGTATATACAAATGTATGTAGACATCTATTCAAATTAGTGGATTTTGCTATTTCAGCCTTCCCAGAAGAGTAGCAGCAAAGGGGGAACCAACTCCATATTAATGCCCATGATTTTGGAATGTGGTGTATCTGTGGATTATCTTAGAATATAATTGAAGGCACACGTGAATTAATCTCTCTGAACATACTGTAAATCCCGTAATTTTTCTATAGTCTCTCTTCAGAGGGATTGCCCCTCTTCAGATTTTATATTATATTAAAACCACCATCGATCGATTGAATAGACTTGAGTATGAAATGGAAATGAAATCCTCATTGAGCCTCTAGCTAATTGTTACCATGCATATGGATGGTGGTGAGATGGAATGGCAGATAATTGCTGTTCCTGCATCTGGCTCTTAGGCCTAGGCCTAGTCTCTGGATCTCCAAGGGCTGATTTCTACTGCAGCCTCTGGTCCTGGTTCTGTAGAGACTCAGTGGTTCTTCATGTTCTTAGGATTCTTCAGAGGGAACCGAGTCTAATGGTTGACATGTTCTCGTTTATCGCGGAAAAACCCTTCTTGAGACGTTGGAGAGCACCTTATATTTCACACTCTCTGTTCTGCTCAGGATGGACTGTGTATGTATGGTTTAAATGCAATACACTGAATAACCAAGTAAACAGTGTAGAAATACTTGTAATATGTTTGATTCAGATGTTGTCAGCACTCTATTTAAAAGTGGGTTTGTGTATACTGAACAAAAATATGCAACAAGTTCAAATATTTTACTGAGTTACAGTTAGTTCATATAAGGAATTCAGTCAATTGAAATAAATTAATTAGGTCCTAATCTATGGATTTCACGACTGGGAATACAGATATGACATTTTAAGCTTCCAGGAACTGTGTACAAATGGCCCTTGAATGTTTTGGTACCTACTGGAGAGCTCTACTGGAGAACAACCAAAGATTTCAAGACTAAAGGCTGGCTCATACTACGGGTGTGTTTGTAAATGTAGTCTGGAGTGCCAGAGTGTGCTCTGGGCGTTCATAAACTCAGAGCGTTGTCAGATTGTCCGTTCGTAAATTCAGAGCTTTTCGCTCTCGGAGGGTTCAGAGACCGCACACTGGACGCTCTGGCCGAAGAGTAGGATTGATCCGATCGTTCTGACCTAACAACAGTCAAGCACCCAATCTAACTGGCTAACGTTGGCTAGCTTGCTAGCTACTTTCAGACACAAATGAGAGAACAGCTCACTCTGACCATTTTACTCGCTCTAGCAGAGTAGGTTAGGCTGTTTTTATGTTATCCAGAGCGTTGGTGACTGTAACTGTGCTGCTACCGGCAACAGTTTAATCACGCTTTTTTGCCAACGTTTACATTCACCGGCCATATTCAACAGGTGTTGAGCGTTTGTAAATTCGTCTTTATCTGCGCTCTGGTACACTCAGACGAGAGTGCTCTGAAATCGGAGTAGATAGCGAATTTACCAGCTATGTCTATCGCATGTAGTCGCAGTGACATCATAAACATTCTATTGAAATAGTTACTTGCATAGTGAAGTCTTTTGTTTTGACATGTAGCTAACTAGCTAAACAATGAACCATAATCCCAACTCATAACGTTACTACCCTGCATGAATCTGCAGGTACCTAACCAACCAGGTTCAACATTAGCTAGCTAACAGTACACTTTAACTTGAAATGAAAACAACTTTCTGACAAAATTAGAAACATGTAATATCTGAAAATGTAGCTAGCTAGACTATCTTACCCGTGTACATGGATGGATGCTTCTCCCTCTCTGTCACGGATGCCATGGTTGCCCTTAGTTTGAATTCAGACAGGTGTTTTATACAACAGCGTCTGTGTGTTCTCTTTTTGACTCCGTCTGCGTATTTGCAATCAAACGCCAGAATTTTCTCAATTTCCTACATGATTTCAAAACGTGTTCCTCCAGAAAGTGGAGAGCAACACTTATGCTGTTCTACTACGTGATACAGTGCCTTTGGAAAGTGTTGAGACTTCTTCACTTTTTTCACATTTTGTTACATTACAGCCTTATTCTAAATTGGATTAAAAAAAAAAAAAAAAAAGTTTACGTTCGAAAGGCACTCTAGTGAAGTAGTGACGCGCGACATACGCCTATTTCCTGAAATAAGTCACATTTGTGCAAAACAATTGAGAGAAATACACTTTTTGTGCGTATGGAACATTTCTGTGATCAAACGTGGGACCAACACTTTACATGTTGCGTTAATATTTTTGTTCAGTGTATTTTGTCATTTAGAAAAAGGTTGAGGATCATATACATGCTTCTGTTCTTATCGCATTTTTATCTGTCATCTATTTAGGCAAACTGCACTTTCATGTGACCCTAACTCACGAAGCATGTTCAGAGTTAGGTCACTTAGAGGTAACTTCACAATATCAATTTGCAGCCTCATCCATAATCCAAAGGAAAAACATTAGCTAGCTCTCTCATGTCCAACTTGTCTACATTCAGGCTCTCTGACTGCCTCTGCACTGTCCCAGGCAGTGGTGATCCAGGAGTAGGATGGGAGACACAGGAGTAGGATGGGAGACACAGGAGTAGGATGGGAGCTACACTGAGGGTTACAACTCAATATTAGGATGGTGTTGCTAATGATTGGTATTCTCAGTGGAGGTGTTCACATGTCAGTGATTAAACCTCTGTGTGTGTGCTCCTGTGGGTCCGGGTCGGTCAGGCATCCCTCCCTACACACTCCATGCACGTTCTCAGCGATGATGAGATTACGTAACAACAACGTTGCGGAACCTTAATAGTTGGTAAACCCAGATTACCATGGATTATTTTCCACAGCCCCCTCCCTCCACCAACTATTGAAGGGGGTGGAGGGGATGGGCCCAGTGGTGAATGACGCCGTAAACACTAAAGCCAGATGGGACAGGCCTAAGCTGCTTAGAGTCACATTAATCATGGGGCTAAGTTGCCATCAACGGTGTGGCATCTCATGCTACAAGGGGTACACAGTACACACATCCACATATCAGTGAGATGCTAGAGAGAGGGACAGGGAGCAGAGAGGTAGGAGATGTAGAGAGGGACAGGGAGCAGAGAGGTAGGAGATGTAGAGAGGGACAGGGAGCAGAGCAGAGAGGGACAAAAGAGACGGTATTACACTCATCTTCATTCTACCAAGATATTACACACACTCATCTTCATGCTACCAAGATATTACACACACTCATCTTCATGCTACCAAGATATTACACACACTCATCTTCATTCTACCAAGATATTACACACACTCATCTTCATGCTACCAAGATATTACACACACTCATCTTCATGCTACCAAGATATTACACACACTCATCTTCATGCTACCAAGATATTACACACACTCATCTTCATGCTACCAAGATATTACACACACGAGTGTGGGAATTACATGGTGGGTGTCACGCTAGAAGGATGAAGGCCTTAGGGAATGGACAAAATCAGTATTGTTTTGTCAATAGCAATCTGTTCGGAATTAAAATTTGAAAAAAATGTATGAAAGAGAAAAAAAATACAACTAAATGTTCAGTGACTGTGTTTTTACGTGCTGACTTTGTTGCATAAACACATTAACTCTAACTCTACTGTTATTAAATGTTCTCTTTAAAACATTTTATTTTTGTGCACACCCGCTCTGAGGGAGAGCTTTCGCCATAGAAATGCTGCAATACCCACGAGAATGCGTTGCATGAATGTATTTACCAACATTCAATATCAATATTCAATAACGAGGCAGTAGCACTTCACAAAGGGAAGTAATCACTATTTTATGTATTAGTGTTTTTGACATGCAATCACACATCCTTGTTCCCAAGATCCCCAAAAGCAGTCTAGGAAATACTGTGTTTCACCGTAAAACTGACCGATGTAAAGACCACTATAGTCTGTACTACTACATCAATGATGGAAATTATAATAAGGTTTTTATAGCATTTTTTATAGTCTGTGTTTTAGTGACTGAGCTGCTGGAGAGCATCGTAGTCTTTGAAGGTAGGGTGATGTCCACTCTCCCCTCATTAAATATGCAGCTTGCTTTTGATGTTATTAATTTGAATACAAATGATGAAATGGTGAAAAGCTCTTATTGCCTGGAAAAAAAAATGTTTTCCAAAGTATTATTAGCACACTCATTATCCTGGAGCTATTGGAGGTGTAATCTTTTGATTTACATTTTGATTGAAAATCCATAATCTATTTGAATTAGTAAACCCATTAGTAAACCCTAGTGTAATAAAATACCTTGTCAGTCAATAGAATTGGTCAATTAATTAATCAATAAATGTGTTTCTGTTATTTCTTAGTTTTCAGTCACAAAGCCAAAAGGTCTAGATGACATTTTGAGTGTATCAAAATCACCAGGGCAAAATAATGTGAAATGTCACAGTGCTATGGTTCAATTTTACATAGAATAGTTATCGCTAGCTAGCTACATTGCTTGGTTGTTGTAAGTGAAAAGGTTGAAGTAGGTCTTAGCATGCTCTAAATGCAGGTGCAGTTAGATTTTTGAGGGAATCTCTTTGTCGGTGTTCAGTACATTCCGATCTCTGTGTAAATCGACTACAGAACTCCTGGAGGTTTTTCTAAGTCTTTTAGTTGAATTCAAAGCTGTCAGTTTTCTGTACATTTCACCCTAAGGCTTATCCTCCCTTCCCCACCTCCCTTCATGTCTTACCTAGCCTCGGGACTTCTCTTCCCCACGCCGTCTTCTTCTTCGCATGCCTTTTTCCCTCTTTCACTCTTTCCTCCACTTGCTGCTTAGCATAGCTCTTTTCTTATTGTGTTCGGGGTGCATGCTAACTTGCATTTCACTTCACCTATGTTATCTTTCCTTCGCTCCCTCCCTTCTCTCACTCCCTAGGGTCTCCTTCTAGACTATATTGTGGTTAGGTCAAATTCGATAATATACAATTTATATTTGAAGAAGTGCGTCCTTCTATAACCACAAAGAATCACTATGTTTGATCATTTGATTGTAGGAGTCATCTTTCCGACCTGCTAGAGGACAGAAGGACTCTCATATTGTCTGCTGCACACCAGGCTTGTCTCGTACCTTTACTGATTCTACCTATCATCAGGTGGTGAAAGCACTCCCATGTTCACCCCACCCTCCTATACCGTATCACCTGGTGTTTAGCCTTCCCATCTCATACCTCCTCCGTTATGTCATCATATCCTCAGGTTGATGGACCTCAGGTTGATGGGCCTCAGGTTGATGGACCTCAGGTTGATGGGCCTCCGGTTGATGGACCTCAGGTTGATGGACCTCAGGTTGATGGGCCTCAGGATGATGGGCCTCAGGATGATGGGCCTCAGGTTGATGGGCCTCAGGATGATGGGCCTCAGGTTGATGGGCCTCAGGATGATGGGCCTCAGGATGATGGGCCTCAGGTTGATGGGCCTCAGGATGATGGGCCTCAGGTTGATGGGCCTCAGGATGATGGGCCCGTCACTTTTTACCTCCATATTTCATGTTACAGTAGCACTCTTCCTGAATCTACCCTTCTTATTCCGTCCAAGAACTAAAGTTATTGAACGTAACCTGTTTTATAGTCCATTCAACATGATGGGAAATGGCAAATTAATTCAATTGGACTGAATAATCAAAGTTGATACTCAGACTTGCTACTGAATAGGCTACGTCTTTGATATCCTATCGACCAGCGATCATCAATTAGATTCAGCCGCGGGCCAGAAATGTTTTCTTGAGCGGATGCTCGGTGGGCCAGGACAAAATAATTTGTAAACCGCAAGAAGCCCAAAAATATATAATATTTGATTAAAACATAATAACTTTAAACCTTGCATACATTTGTATACGATCACATTATCTCTCTATTATAGAAATACTTGGGAACATATTTCAAAAATTAAAATCACTTTCCTGGTGTTCTTACAGTCTTTTATGTCCAAAAATAATAATAAAATAAAAAATTATTGGGCACAGAAAACTTGGGGGCCAAATATGCCCTCCGGACGCCAGTTGGGGAACCCTGCTATAGACATTTTTTAAGTGATTGCGTTTAATGTTCTCTGTGGTATACGAGACAGAACTAGAATATGGAGGGTAACTGTTTGTATGGTAATTACAGTATGAATGTGTTCACTCCTGCAGGAGACGGGTGTGAATAGCTCAAGTGATTATTGAAGACTGGGAGATTGAAGGAGATGAAAACTAAAGAGACTTGATGAGAGCACAGTCAGCCACAACAGTGTTAGCAGCCACAGCTAACACAGTAACTGGCTCAGGCATCATACGGTCAACCATCAATGCTGTGCAGTTATAAAGTGTCACAGACGTCTTATGAGTGGTCATAGATCCCATCACAGTGCAGTTCATATCTATTGAAACAGATGCATGATTTGTAGCAGCACGGCTCTTGTACTTAAAGGGTGTAACACATCACGCATTCAACATTTAACCCCCAGATTGGATTGAAGCCACATTGATAATAAAAGTGTAGCATAGCTGCATGCTCCCTATAGATTTTCCTTTAAAAGGCTGGTGAAATGTACAGTAGCCCCAACTCTGGGTGAGTGCTTGGAGCCTGGCCTCATAGGGGCCTATATAATGGGATTCTCTCTGCTCTCAATGGTGCGTTTGGCAGGTGATAAGCTAGCTGCCTGTGGAGGCAATGAATGCTGGGTAGGGAGGGTTAAGAACCAGATCCTGCTTTCTGGGACCCCGGGGTCCTAATATCCTAATACCTGCATGCCCTACGTCAGCACTCCTAGCACCCGTATTTCATCTCCCTCAACCCCAACCCCGAAGCTCTCAGTCCAACGCGCTCTCACAGACTCACTGCAGAATTTCAAGATTATCCACGTTTCTCCAAACGTCAAATTTCTAAATGTGTTTGGCAGCCTGGGTTGCTCCTGCTGCTCTGTTGTTCCAACCGTGTATGTGGGTCCTTTGAGAGAGGATATGTAAGGTGGGAGGGTAGATATAATGTAGACCACCTTTGTGTTTAATCTGGGCTACAAACTACAGGAAATCGGAGGAGCGTTTGTCATTTTCAGAGTGAATACATCAACTGATGTTGTGATGCTAGCAGCCAGCCATCCCATGATGCACCTGAATTGTGTCTCGGGTTCCTGTTTCTTCTCGCCCCTCCCTCTTATGCGGAGGAGGAGGAGTGCTTGCCAGCCATATGGCTTTGCAGATGTGCTTGGCATAGGGCTCCGCAACCCTGTGCTGTACGCCTGTTCCCGACTGTAGAGGCCACCCACTGACAATAGCCCATACTACTCCCACTGAACTGGATGTCATGGCCAACACTCATTATCTGGCGTTGTAACAGGAAGAGTTTTCCCCCACTGAACATAAAAGACAGTCAGACGCAGGAAATTCACAAGTGTGTCGTTGAGTGAGTGGTTTATGATGTACACTGAAAATGGAAGTCCACTTTCTGTGTGGTGCTCTATGGGGGCTCCATGCAGTGTGTTCTCATTCAGTTTGGGTTGTAGGCAAACAGGCTAACCCATTGCTGGTGTGTTTGTTTTAAAAACCATCCAAAGTGTCAGTAATTTCGGTGTACTTAGAGAAACAATGCGTTAGTGCAGTGAGAGAGATAGCCGAGTCAGCTTAACTTGTGTTGATTTTCATTCCTGCTTTTTGCTGAATACTGGAGGAGAAGGAATGCTAATTAAGTTTCCCTGAGCTTTTTGCTGAGGCAGACCTCCAGAGCAGGTAAGTTTCTAAAAACCTTAAAACCTCCTCATGGTCAGTGGTGTAAAGTACTTAAGTAGTACTTTCAAGTATTTTTACTTAAGTAGTATTTTTGACTACTTTTACTTCATTACATTCCTAAACAAAATAATACATTTTCCCTCACACCTAAAAGTAGGACAGGAAAATGGTCTAATTCACGCATTTATCAAGAGAACATCCCTGGTCATCCCTACTGCCTCTGATCTGGAGGACTCACTAAACACAAATACTTATTTTGTAAGTTAAGTCTGAGTGTTGAAGTGTTCCCCTGGCTATCCGTAAATAAAAAAAACAAGAAATTGTGCCGTCTGGTTTGGTTAATATAAGGAATTTAGACTTTTGCTCAAGTAGTATTTTACTGGGTGACTTTTACTCAAGTAGTATTTTACTTTTACTACAGTCATTTTCTTTTAAGGTATCTTTACTTTTGACAACTGGGTACTTTTCCCACCACTTCTCATGGTCAACACTTAGACATGCAGAATATCAAAGGTAAAGCCAGGCCTCAATCTAACATCACTTGCTGTACATACACTATGCACTTCCATCAAGTAGCGATCATATACATTGCCCATTGTCCGGTCTCGGGCTGGGCCACTCAAGGACATTCAGAGACTTGTCCCGAAGCCACTCCTGCATTGTCTTGGCTGTGTGCTTAGGGTCGTTGTCCTGTTGGAAGGTGAACCTTCGCCCCAGTCTGAGGTCCTGAGCGCTCTAGAGCAGGTTTTCATCAAGGATCTCTCTGTACTTTGCCTCGATCCTGACTAGTCTCCCAGTACCTGCCACTGAAATACATCCCCTCAACATGATGCTGCCACCACAATGCTTCACCGTAGGGATGGTGCCAGGTTTCTTCCAGACGTGACGCTTGACATTCAGGCCAAAGAGTTCAATCTTGTTTCCATCAGACCAGAGAATCTTGTTTCTCATGGTCTGAGAGGCTTTAGGTGCTTTTTGGCAAACTCCAAGCGGGCTGTCATGTGACTTTTACTGAGGAGTGGCTTCCGTCTGGCCACTCTACCATAAAGGCCTGATTGGTGGAGTGCTACAGAGATGGTTGTCCTTCTGGAAGTTTCTCCCATCTCCACAGAGGAACTCTAGAGCTCTGCCAGAGTGACCATTGGGTTCTTGGTCACCTCCCTGACCAAGGCCCTTCTCCCCCGATTGCTCAGTTTGGCCGAGCGGCCAGCTCTAGGAAGAGTCTTGGTGGTTCCAAACTTCTTCCATTTAAGAATGATGGAGGCCACTATGTTCTTGGGGACCTTCAATGCTGCAGACATTTTTTGGTTCCCTTCCCCAGTTCTGCGCCTCGACACAATCCTGTCTCGGAGCTTTACGGACAATTCCTTCGACCTCATGGCTTTTGCTCTGACATGCACTGTCAACTGTGGGACCTTATATAGACAGGTGTGTGCCTTTCCAAATCATGTCCAATTAATTGAATATATCACAGGTGGACTCCAATCAAGTTGTAGAAACATTACAATGATGATCAATGGAAACAGGATGCACCTGAGCTCAATTTCGAATCTCATAGCAGATTCTGAATACTTTGTCATTATGGGGTATTGTGTGTAGATTTCTGAGGATCTTTGTATATTTAATCCATTTTAGAATAAGGCTGTAATGTAATAAAATGTGGAAAAAGTCAAGGGGTCTGAATACTTTCTGAAGGCACTGTATATACAGTATAATATACACTGCCAATTGGGCTACCAACCATGGAAACGCTTATTACTCACATAACTGTGGGATCGTTTCCTTTCTGTGCGTTCAGAATTAGGCAATTCAACCTGTAACCTTAATTTAATTATTCATTTTGGGATTTCGTAAGAACTACTGCCCGTCCTATATACTATTTTTGGTATATATTTTCATCAGAACTAGACCGGATCACATTCATTGTCTGATGCTAGAATACTAGCATAGCACAATCTAAATGAAATGATTAAAAATAGCTTTACAGGAAATCACAATTTTTGTCCCCAAACAATGACATTGCATTGCATGGTTATTTATCATCAGGAATTCTGTATACAGTGGGACCAGTTGTCCATAGGGTCTCATGACCTTTGGCCTCTGTACATTTGACCTGCTGTGGATGAAGGTCAAAGGGGTCGTGTGTGTGGCTATGCCTGTCAACTCTCAGAGGACTATATGTCAGTCAGATAGACGCAGTCAACCTTCTGCTGTCCCTCCCTTGTATCTTCCTGGTCTGACTTAATTCAGCAAAGGTACTACAATACCAAATCACTGTGACCAGTTCAGTCAAGTCAGATGAGTGGTGTTACCTCAATGAAGGAAGGAAGGGAGAAGCATTGTAATAGTATCTGAACAGGGCCGGTGATTTCCTTTCTGGTGTTGAATAGTGATGACCATTGGGATTGAATGGTAATGGCCATTGTCAGATCCTTTAGTTGGTGGCGTTGCCCTAGTCTGACCAACGGTCCCTGTGCACTTTTCAGTCCTCTCACTCTCTTCTGATTGACACTCTCTTCTGATCTTGTCCTGTAAAGTACGCACTCAGCCTCTTTTCCACTCACTCAGCCTCTTTTCCACTCACTTAGCCTCTTTTTCACTCACTCAGCCTCTTTTCCACTCACTCAGCCTCTTTTCCACTCACTCAGTCAGTTTATCTATCTCTCAGTCAATTTCTCTTTCTCTGTAAAAAAATATAAAGCTTTCTCCCCTCTGTTCTGCTTTTTACATCCAGTGCATTTAGAGACTCTGTCTAACAATCACTGACATTTTCCCCATGTTACAGACCCTGGGAAGCAGATTGCTGCTCCTCCTGACTTACAGCTGTTTCCTCTTGTCTTATTCCTGAATTTCAGGCAGTAGTTAGATCACTAGCAGTTTACCTGTCATGGAAGTGAAAGGAAACAACTTCTTCATGCATGCTAGGCTTTGATTGGTCCATGAATGTGCTGTTACAGTGCATAGAATAAGTAGGAGTTGAGATTGAGTTCATCAGCAAGTTAAAGATACCCTGACGACTTCACTGATCAACTCACCTGCAGACAGACAGCCAGTGCTGTGAGGCTGTGCCAGTCCAGTTAGTCAGGCAGTCAGGCAGGCAGGCAGGCAGGCAGGCAGGATAGGCTATTATCTACAGGCAGTATGGAGGCCAGCCAGAAAGTGAGGGAGGGTTTACCTGCAGCCAGGTCAGGCAGCAAGGAAGGAGGTAATTCCTGGAATAGCCCCGTATCTGCAGGCGGTGTGAGGGCATGCCAGGCCGAGAGGCGGCTTACCTGTCCTGCAGACAGACAGACAGACCGTGTGGAGGGGAGGCCCTATCAGTACCCAATGGCAGCAGCCCTGTCCTGGAGTGGTTGGCTTGGCATGGATACTGTCTGTCTGTCTCTGTAGCAGTACAAAGAACGGGGAAGTCCCTATACCGACCAGCCATTGGAGGGACCAGCCACTGGAGGAGGAGACGGAGCTACTTTAGTCACGTCACAGATTATGCGAAAGCCGTGCTGACCACTGCTAGGATAATGCTGTGCTTGTTCAAGCATGGCCTCTCAGGAGCTGGTTTGTTTTCCTGTTGTTGGATTGCCTCACTATTCTGATACAGTGGTTGTATGTAGGCCTATTGGTTATACAGTATGTTGTATGTAGGCCTATTGGTTATACAGTATGTTGTATGTAGGCCAATTGGTTTATACAGTATGTTGTATGTAGGCCTATTGGTTATACAGTATGTTGTATGTAGGCCTATTGGTTATACAGTATGTTGTATGTAGGCCTATTGGTTATACAGTGTGTTGTATGTAGGCCTATTGGTTATACAGTATGTTGTATGTATTAGTTATATTACAGTATGTTTGTATTCTGCAGGTGAGGCTGAAGCTTGGTGACATGTGGTGGTCCTATAGTGTTAAAACACGTACACTGTATTACTGCACAAAGGCAATGTAGTCAAGGCAATTAAGCTCCCTGTGTCAACAGTGGTGCTAAGTAGCACTAGCCTACTGCTGTGTGTGTAAAGACGCAGACACTCTCTGGCCAGGCTGCATGTGCGGGAGACCGAGCCATCTGTCTGCAGCTTTAGCCGTCTTCTGTTCCAGCGCTAGCTAGCTGGGGTTAATCCGGGCATGAGGGGCCCTGGCCTACTTTAACGTTCTGCTCACTCACTGTCGCTGGTCACTCAGTGTCCCTCGCTGCAAGGCACTTATGTTCACAGTCACACCGGAGTGGAGTGTTTAGAAAGACCAGGACAGGGTGGATGTCTGGATGCAGTCCCTTGAGAGAGAGACAGTTTAGAGAGAGCTCTGTCTCGTTCCACCCGGGCCTGTGTTTACACATAAATAACATCTCTCAGAAAAGTCCCTCTTGTCACTGATTGTCAATAATATCAGTGAAAGAGGACATCATGGTAGAGTCCTGCACTACAAGGCTACATTTAACTGCAGTGATGCTTCATTGCCATCCTGTGCATGGCTACTAGCACTTTCTCACCAACCACCACTCCCTGTTCTCTCTGACCTGTGTGGAGACTGGGGAAGATAGCCTTCTCAGCCCTGTGAGGGCTAGCACAGTGGTGTGTATTTGTGTGTGGGCTACTGTGGGGCGGGCTACTTTCAGTGTAGGTGGATCGGTGTGTTAGTGTTAGGGACTGGTTGGTCAGTTGGTGTTACCGCTGAGTAGTAGTAGTAGTAGTAGTAGTAGTAGTAGTAGTAGTAGTAGTAGTAGTAGTAGTAGTAGTAGTAGTAGTAGTAGTAGTACTAAGGTGAGGTAATGTAGGGAAGTGGCAGTGTTTACAGTAGCAGTGTTTACAGTAGCAGTGTTTACAGTAGCAGTGTTTACAGTAGCAGTGTTTACAGTAGAAGGAAAAAGTACCCAATCGTCATACTTCAGTAAAAGTATTGATACCTTAATAGAAAGTTACTCAAGTAAAAGTGAAAGTCAGCCAGTAAAACACTACTTGAGTAAAAGTCTTTGGTTTTAAATATACTTAAGTATCAAAATTAAATGTATAAATCATTTATATTTCCTTATATTAAAGTAAACCAGACGGCACCATTCTATTGTTTTCTATGGAGTCAAATGTACAATATTTTCTTTAGGAATGTAGTGAATTAAAAGTAAAAGTTGTCAAAAATATAAATGTAAATAAAGTACAGATTCCCCCAAAACTACTTAAGTAGTACCTTAAAGTACTTTACACCACTGACCATGAGTTATGTTGAGCAGGCTGCTTCAGCATAGAGCAGGCTAGGGCAGGCAGCATAGAGCAGGCTGCTTCAGCATAGAGCAGGCTAGGGCAGGCAGCATAGAGCAGGCTGCTTCAGCATAGAGCAGGCTGCTTCAGCATAGAGCAGGCTGCTTCAGCATAGAGCAGGCTGCTTCAGCATGGAGCAGGCTAGGGCAGCATAGAGCAGGCTGCTTCAGCATAGAGCAGGCTGCTTCAGCATAGAGCAGGCTGCTTCAGCATGGAGCAGGCTAGGGCAGCATAGAGCAGGCTGCTTCAGCATGGAGCAGGCTGCTTCAGTATGGAGCAGGCTAGGGCA
The DNA here is from genome assembly GCA_023634145.1 of Thymallus thymallus. Classification (NCBI taxonomy): domain Eukaryota; kingdom Metazoa; phylum Chordata; class Actinopteri; order Salmoniformes; family Salmonidae; genus Thymallus; species Thymallus thymallus. The sequence continues at coordinate 2,057,076 of CM042379.1, read as the reverse complement.
GGCAGCATAGAGCAGGCTGCTTCAGCATAGAGCAGGCTGCTTCAGCATAGAGCAGGCTGCTTCAGCATAGAGCAGGCTGCTTCAGCATGGAGCAGGCTAGGGCAGCATAGAGCAGGCTGCTTCAGCATAGAGCAGGCTGCTTCAGCATAGAGCAGGCTGCTTCAGCATGGAGCAGGCTAGGGCAGCATAGAGCAGGCTGCTTCAGCATGGAGCAGGCTGCTTCAGTATGGAGCAGGCTAGGGCAGGCAGCATAGAGCAGGCTGCTTCAGCATGGAGCAGGCTAGGGCAGGCAGCATAGAGCAGGCTGGGGCAGCATAGAGCAGGCTAGGGCAGGCAGCATAGAGCAGGCAGCTTCAGCATAGAGCAGGCTAGGGCAGGCAGCATAGAGCAGGCTGCTTCAGCATAGAGCAGGCTGCTTCAGCATAGAGCAGGCTGCTTCAGCATGGAGCAGGCTAGGGCAGCATAGAGCAGGCTGCTTCAGCATAGAGCAGGCTGCTTCAGCATAGAGCAGGCTGCTTCAGCATGGAGCAGGCTAGGGCAGCATAGAGCAGGCTGCTTCAGCATGGAGCAGGCTGCTTCAGTATGGAGCAGGCTAGGGCAGGCAGCATAGAGCAGGCTGCTTCAGCATGGAGCAGGCTAGGGCAGGCAGCATAGAGCAGGCTGGGGCAGCATAGAGCAGGCTAGGGCAGGCAGCATAGAGCAGGCAGCTTCAGCATAGAGCAGGCTAGGGCAGGCAGCATAGAGCAGGCTGCTTCAGCATAGAGCAGGCTGCTTCAGCATAGAGCAGGCTGCTTCAGCATGGAGCAGGCTAGGGCAGCATAGAGCAGGCTGCTTCAGCATAGAGCAGGCTGCTTCAGCATAGAGCAGGCTGCTTCAGCATGGAGCAGGCTAGGGCAGCATAGAGCAGGCTGCTTCAGCATGGAGCAGGCTGCTTCAGTATGGAGCAGGCTAGGGCAGGCAGCATAGAGCAGGCTGCTTCAGCATGGAGCAGGCTAGGGCAGGCAGCATAGAGCAGGCTGGGGCAGCATAGAGCAGGCTAGGGCAGGCAGCATAGAGCAGGCTGGGGCAGCATAGAGCAGGCTAGGGCAGGCAGTGAGTTGGTTGGTTGGTTGGTGAGGTGGATTGCTGCGGCTGGGGGTCATGCGGGCTGGGGGTCACGTGGGCTGGGGGTCACGCGGGCTGGGGGTCACGTGGGCTGGGGGTCACGTGGGCTGGGGGTCACGTGGGCTGGGGGTCACGTGGGCTGGGGGTCACGCGGGCTGGGGGTCACGTGGGCTGGGGGTCACGTGGGCTGGGGGTCACGTGGGCTGGGGGTCACGCGGGCTGGGGGTCACGCGGGCTGGGGGTCACACGGGCTGGGGGTCACGTGGGAGAGGGTGAAGGGGAGGGAAGAGAGGGTTTATGGTTCTTTCATTGGGCTGGGGGCAAAGGGAAGAGGGGTCAGCTGTCATCATCTGGTGACCAGCTAAATACCCCAGCCAATCAGCATTGACGTTGTGCAGGGCAGACTGAAGACACTAGGCTATGCTAAGCCCTGATGTCTGGCTCCAGGTCAGCCGAGGTTGTGTGCAGAAGCTATGGGGACACCTTGTTAAAATAGCAAATAGTCTCTTTAATGTAGTCCCACAGGTGGCTTCAGAGGGAGCGGCTTGAGCCTCATCCCCACACTGTTCTGTTCAACAGGGAACTGCATGTTCCTCAGAAACAGCTTCTAGAACACATTCTGTTTGTTCTTTTGTTCATGTCACACATTTATGCCGCTACTGTGGAGTCCAATGAGGGATTCTATGATGAAGAATTCACAGGTTTCAACATCAGAGACAAGATGGGTCATAGTCCATTCATGGAGAAGTTCCTTGACATAGAGGGCATCTTAAAGGTTAGTTATAAAAAGTGAGTTTGAAAGACGTTAGCTAAAGCAGAGACAAAGCAAACAGTGTTGCTTGTTGTAGGAGTGTTTCTTTCCCCTCTCTGCGACGCTTTGAGTCATTATTAAGGTGCCAAGAAGCAGCTGGGCCCAGCTACCATCTGAGTTTCACACGGTAGGGCCTCGCGGGGCCTTCACAGATCACAGGCCCTCTCTGTGAAAGCCCCGCACTGTGAAGCTGCAGGGACAAATAACCCTCTGTTTGTGTGTGTGTGTGTGTGTGTGTGTGTGTGTGGCTCCGTGTTTCTGCCTCCTACTGACTTGTTTTGTCTTTTGGGAATGCTTTGGTCTGGTTCCTGTCGTTCTGTTGCTGTCCAGAGGTTCAACAGTCATGGCAAGACCACTGGGAGTGTGTATGAATTCGGAATGGTGTATATGTGAGAAGATATTGGAGAAGCAGGGATGTACCCGACTCAAGCAACGTGGTGCCATTCACATCAACTTATACACAGCTTTCCTTCCTTTCAGGAACATTAGAATAGCCCTGATTTTTGCTGGTAAAGAAATCCCAAAAGGGACTATGTTTCATAGATTAATCAAAAAGGGACTATGTTTTTGTAGTGACCCAGCTGAGTGATTAGGTCAGATCTTTCCTCCATCCTCGAGTGCAAAGTGTTTGTTTTAGCCTCAGGCCACCTAGTGATGGTACAGCAGTAGTGTACGCCAGCCTGCCAGCCCAGCAGCAGTAGATTAGAGCATCAGGGCATCTGTTTGAAACAGAAATGAAAGTAGCAGCATGAATAAAAGAAACCCATGAATAAAAGTACAGGCCTGTAATGCAAATGAGCCGGCTGGGAGAGAGGAATTTAGAGTGCCCAGGCAGAGGCGCTACTGTGATGGCATGGAGAGCTGTACATAGAGCGAGAGAGAGAAAAATGACATGTCTTCAGTTCAACCCCCTATGCTTATATGTAGCATGGCAGGCTTCCTATGGGCATCAAGGGCGCTGGTGCACAATGGAAGAATGTTGTCGTGTCTTAATCTACTCTGATCCGATGACTCCTTGTGGATCTTGTGATCTTTGGAGGAGGGAGGAGATTCTCACATCATTTAACCACTGTGTGTGTAAGAGAGAGAGAGAGAGAGAGATCTCCTCTCAGTGGTATGGTGCAATAATAAACAGGAATTTTTAATACTCGGCTCCTGGATGAAAAGAGAAAGCTGTTTTAAGCGAGCTGCCCGCTGCAGGCTCTGTTAGGACTGCCTAAGGTGACTTTTAGGACTGCCTAAGGTGACTTTTAGGACTGCCTAAGGTGACTTTTAGGACTGCCTAAGGTGACCTTTTCCATTAGAGTTCCCTAGGAACACAAGCACAGCCTCACTCCCACTGGCAGTGAATAGACATATACTGTGTACAGTACAGTACAGTCGGCCTCCAGAGAGGAGGGGTAGTGCATTGTAAAGCCCAGTTAGCGGTAGTAGTGGTGTACTCCACATCTTCCAGACTGGTTTGGTGGTAAAGTGTGGTAAACAAAATGGGTGTGAACATTTAGCTCATTAGCATTACACACTGTCCTACACAAGCCGAGAGAGGGGAACTCCAAACCACAAGACTAGGTTTGAGCAATTCAACATGGACGCCAATGCTTTTTCATAAAAGGATGATTCCCTTACTCTTTCTGTGGACAGTTTATTTATTTTCTGAGCCTTTCAGTGCTTCCCCACTGGGCACAGACATCACTTCAACGTCTAGTTTTGGTTTAGTTGTCAAATTCAACGTGAAATCAACAAGAAATGGCACCATGTCAGTGGATTTAGGTTAAAAGCTGGGCAAAAAAATACTACATAAATGTTTTTGTTGAAATGAAGTGGAAACCATGTTGAGTCAACCAGTTTTTTCCCAGTAGGTCTGGTGCAGCTCTCTCTCACAGACAGTAGATACATGAAAAAACTCAAAGATGTGAAGTGGTCAACTGATTATACATGTCGTTTTTGGAACAAACATTCACATACATTTTCTCATTCTGGTGACCGTATGAGGGCTTAATAAAATGGGCCTACAGGAATCTATTGCCTAACCCAAACCCAATCCCAAACCGTTTTTCTGGTGGTCCTGTACATTTCTCCTTGAGGTCTCTTATCTAAGGATGGCGGGGGAATGGGGGTGGATTCTGGCTGGTATGCTGGGGCTGTTCTGACTCCTCATCAACCCATTACATTACCATTTAACAGTCCTGGATATGGACATTTTCACTTTTTCACCAACAGGTCAAGCACTGCAACACTATCAGGCATGCCAGCCGATCACCTTGCCTTCCTTTGACGTAAGATAATGGCTATCTAGCAACTCAAACGTCACTCAATTTCCCCAATGCTTTGTGTGTCCCCAAGGGATAGCCAGGCCATGTACATACATCTCTCCAGGCAGTAAGATTTGAGTGTGGTGCATTCTGCAGTCATGAGGGCTTAGGCTCTTGAGCAGTTGTCCCCGTAATCCAGTGTTTTGAATGCAGCTGTTCGGGGCAGAAAGCTGCAGCCTTGGAGGAGTTTGGAGAGATAAGCGCTTGTGCCCTCCATTTTGCCTCGAGGTCCTTTTTCTTCTCAGGCGATTGGCTTCCTTTCTTTGCACTGCTTTATCTACAATATAGAATACACTTATCATAGGGCTGAGAAAGTATTAAAAACACATGTTCATGTCATGTCTTTTGGGTTCAGAACAGACCTGGGTTCAGATATTATTTTAAATTGTTCAAATAATTTGAGCGTTTGATTGTGGCTGCCTGGAGTGCCAGATGGGCGGGGTTGGCACTTTTGGGACAATTTCATTGCCTCCTTTTCGCCGGGCTAGCTCACCAAGTGCAGCTAAAGTATTTGAAAGAAAACAAATTCTACTAAAATCCAGATTTGGGTCAAGGATGGACCACAGTCACCTAAATCTCCTGAGGTCAAGGATGGACCACAGTCACCTAAATCTCCTGAGGTCAAGGATGGACCACAGTCACCTAAATCTCCTGAGGTCAAGGATGGACCACAGTCACCTAAATCCATACATTACTGTATTATATTCATTTATCTTCCTTTCTTATTGTATTAGCTTCCTTTATTTCTCACTAATCTGAGATTAATGTAGAGATTGATTTAGAAACAAAACATTTGGAGTTTCTCAATATTACAGATGAATAGACTGACCTTTAAGAGGATTGACAGTGACTTTATTAGATTGTTTTATAAACTCTTTCAGATTTGAAAAGACATTAATAGCCTGACAGCCACATTGAAAAGTAGAAGCAAGGCAGCAGCAACAACATCTTAATAGAGTTTGTAATAATAGCAGAGAAGTGTTTCAACCTTTAATACTTTAGAGTCCCAATGCAGATGTTTTTATCTAAATATCAAATCATTTCTGGGTTTAGTACCTGACTCTAATAGTTTTCCATTAAAATGGTCCAAAATAAACAAAAATGGCTTTTTAGAAAAAAAACTTTTTCTCAAGTAAGAATTTTGCTTGGACTTGGGAGGGGAAAACTAGCTGTTATTGGGAGAGCGGTTTGGAACTAACTTTGTTATTGGTCTTTTCAAACTTACCGCCTGGTAAGTTACCCTTACTGCTGTTACTTACCGCACCAAGCAAGCAAAAACTCTCCCATGCAAAACCTGCTGATTATAACGCCCTGTGTAGATGGTATTTTCAACCAGAAACTATCAGGAAATACATCTGATAAAAAAATGTCACACTTTTACAGTGTTAGTTTCAGCAGATGTACAATATGATAGAAAACCAAGGAAAAACAGTTTTGACTGCACTGGGCCTTTAAAACTCTGTTGCTATCCTGTGTGGTACACTATCTCTCAAGACGTGCTCACTGAGGTTCTCGTGTTTCTCTCCTTCTGGAGCTTGGGCTCCGGGCTGAAGTGTGCTTGCCAGATGAACAACGCGTAGGAAGTGGCTTTAGTCAGACAAGGAAGGAGCAACGAGCAATCTGTCGGTGATAATAACGTGACAGCTGGCTACATGCATACTCCTACCTGTACAATTGGTTTATGTCAACATCATCATCCTGCATTATGGCAGACAAGGACTCAGGACATGCCCAATTTCTCTCATTTGGGGCATTGTGTTCCTCACTATGTTCAGATGAGATTACTCCTACTGGGCCTTGAACATAGATAGATACTTTCCCCCCATCTATCTATTTCATGACAGCTAAACAGGATACCGATTGGTTCATTTGGGATGATAGCAAACTGTTAGTATAGATAGAAGGTTGTTGGCCTATAGAGCGTCGTAACTTTGACTTAGACTAAATTGATGACATGCTATTTTATTGAATAATTACTTAACGTTTAATTGATTACATGATTTAATTAAACCATGAATAACCTGGGGCACCACGGAAGCATTAATTTACAGTATATAAAGCGGTTATTTCCCAAATTCGCTCTCTTAAAGATCTAAAGTCAATAGCAGTCAATTATTTAATCATTACCTCATTAATCAGTCAGTCTCATTCTGAAGATTGTAAGATCGAACCTTCAAGAACCCTAGTTAAACATGTTGAATCAGCTATACAAATTGTCTTAATGATTTATTTACCAGCTAAAGAATCATACATCGATTACTCATCATATCATGGAGAGTTCCTAGTGGGCCACCCCGATATGATGGCTGCTTACACAAAGAAAGGGAGGGGTGGAGTTTTGGAAGAGCGGGAAGATTTAAGGACAAAGGAAGGTAGTCTCTATATGACCTGGTTGATGCTATGCTAACATCAATATCATATGCACTAACAACCGCCCATTCGGAAAGTGAATGCAATTATAGATATTTACGATTGAGCTTGGCTTAGATCGATGGGTCGAAGCTGGAAGGCTCGGGTTTGCCAAGTGGAGATCACCATAGTCTTTCTGGTGGGGGTTGATCACTTCTTCAGTGGTCGAATGTTCAAAGTTCATAACAAGTTATCAGCTCATGCCATAATCAGCTCATGCTATGTTCTGACTGGTCTAATCAAAATTCACAGTTTTAACATGTCAGTTGTCACATCCACGTTATCTTCGCATGTAGATAAAGTTCAACCATTCGCAACCACAACTCATGCCGGGGTTGGCTTAGTCTAATTTAGCCCTTGTTAAAAGCATGGACCACAGTCCTAGCGTCATCGGGAGGACTGTGGTCCATGCTCAGTCGATGGCTTTTGTAATGGGGATGAGAAGGGCGTGTTTCATAGTTCTCAACCAATAGCTGTTCACTTGGGTGTGGCTACTGACTGTGCATAAGTTTAGTTATGAAAAAAATATCTTATGTTAGGAGGATAAAATTACATTTAATAGTTTCATATTTAAACACATAAATTGCATAGCAAATCCATGTAAATCTTATCAATCTTATAGTTTGACTTTCCAAGATATGAATTATGTCATTCTGTGGTCAGATTCGATGTCCTAGACAACAACTGATTTGACATAATATTCTTTAAATACCAACGGACATTTTAACCATTGTCCAACCTATTGATGTTACAATACGTTCTCTGTGGTAACAAAGGGCTTTCTAAGAGTCTATTCTGTAGGACGGTTAGAGAGAGGGAGACTTTGTACCATTAGATTAAATGTGACTTTTCGGTTTGAAATATACTGCATATCCATTTAGGGGTACAATATGCTGGAACTTTCCTCTTCAACCATAGGAGATTTGAGAAACAATTCTTAGACTGAAGTACTTCCTGCCCATGATTCACCAATAACTCCAAGAGCAGGGATCTCAGTGATCTCTAGTCTAAATGAGTTAACCTTACTTTTAGGCTATATCAAAAGCATTTAAATGTTTTTGACATTGACTGTTAAATATTTCAGATACAGATACAGGAAATATCTCTATCCACAGTAAATGTTTACAGGAAATGTTTCTTTCCACCCACTCTATGTTTTTCTCTGTAGTGAGTGTGAGGGCGTTGGATGTCACAGTGACCCAGAGCAGCATCCAGGTAGCCCGCGGCCAGGCGGCCATCTTGCCCTGCTCTTTCTCCACCAGCGCTGCCCTCAACAACCTCAACATTATCTGGATGGTCATCCCACTGTCCAATGCCAACCAGCCCGAACAGGTAACCCTCCTCTAAACATGTGTATGAACAGGTAACCCTCCTCTAAGCATGTGTATGAACAGGTAACCCTCCTCTAAACATGTGTATGAACAGGTAACCCTCCTCTAAGCATGTGTATGAACAGGTAACCCTCCTCTAAGCATGTGTATGAACAGGTAACCCTCCTCTAAACATGTGTATGAACAGGTAACCCTCCTCTAAACATGTGTATGAACAGGTAACCCTCCTCTAAACATGTGTATGAACAGGTAACCCTCCTCTAAACATGTGTATGAACAGGTAACCCTCCTCTAAACATGTGTATGAACAGGTAACCCTCCTCTAAACATGTGTATGAACAGGTAACCCTCCTCTAAGCATGTGTATGAACAGGTAACCCTCCTCTAAACATGTGTATGAACAGGTAACCCTCCTCTAAACATGTGTATGTGATCTGTGTAGTCTGTGTTTTATCCCTATGAGCTAAAGCCTAGGCATTAGCTGTAGAAAGCTAACACAAGTCTTCAGGGCAAGATTACTGGCCCATACACCACCATCACATCCCTCTCCACAGTTCCATACACCTACGCTCCCTCCCTAACCAACAAAATCTATCAACACAACTTTATTCACCTTAATGAGGATTTGTGAATACTGTACTGTATTCCCATGTGACCTACATGAGTCGCACTCGGGACAATAATCACACCGCGCGCATCTGTGCCAGGCCCCCTGGGTATTGTAGTGTTTGGAGCGTGGCGTAGCGCACATACAGCACACGCCTGACCCACCAGACTAGTCCCTGTGAGCATGAATCATGTGCAGACTTTATCTGTAGCCGAGCCAGAACCGGGTGTAAGCGGCTGCTCCTGCAGGCCCAATGAAGGTCGCTGTTGTGTTGTAAGGCCAACAAACAAAGCATGCAGGTTTCTCATGGCCGTTTGATTCGGTCTGATTTTCTCTCATCTGCAGCTGCAGGCGCCACAACCTCACCTGCCTCCAACACGTTTAACTTCATCCACATAACGTGATAATCTTCTGTACTAATTAACCTGGAGCAGCTGTTCTCACCACACACATACTCAGATAAACACACACATGCAAGGGAGCACGCACGCACACACTCACACAATCAGGCAGACAAGCACACACATGCGTGGACACACACCACACACACGCACACAATGAGAAGTAAAAACAGGGGTGTAACTTTGGTTTTAGAAGTGGGTTGGACATATTTATACAGTTGAAGTCAGAAGTTTACATACACTTAGGTTGAAGTCATTAAAACTTACAATTAAAATTCCAGAAAATGATGTCATGGCTTTAGAAGCTTCTGATAGGCTAATTGACATAATTTGAGTCAACTGGAGGTGTACCTGTTGATGTATTTCAAGGCCTACCTTCAAACTCAGTGCCTCTTTGCTTGACGCTCTATGTATCATGTATCGTGTATCTGTCTTTTGTGTATTTTCGTTCTGGCATTTTGCACCTGCCCTATGTTTTGTTGTAGCTGCTTGACAAAGAAATTTCCCCCCGGGGATCAATAAAGTACCTATCTATCTATCTATCTATCTATCTATCTATCTATCTATCTATCTATCTATCTATCTATCTATCTATCTATCTATCTATCTATCTATCTATCTATCTATCTATCTATCTATCTATCTATCTATCTATCTATCTATCTATCTATCTATCTATCTATCTATCTGTAGACCTCCATAAGTCTGGTTCATCCTTGGGAGCAATTTTACAAACGCCTGAAGGTACCATGTTTATCTGTACAAACAATAGTATGCAAGTTTAAACACCACGGGACCAAGCAGCCGTCATACTGCTCAGGAAGGCGACGCGTTCCGTACTTTGATGCAAAAAGTGCAGATCAATCCCAGAACAACAGCAAATGACCTTGTGAAGATGCTGGTGGAAACAGGTACAAAAGTATCTATATCCACAGTAAAACGAGTCCTATATCGACATAATCTGAAAGGCCGCTCAGCAAGGAAGAAGCCACTGCTACAAAACCGCCATAAAAAAGCCAGACTACAGTTTGCAACTGTACATGGGGATAAAGATCGTACTTTTTGGAGAAATGTCCTCTGGTCTGATGAAACAAAAATAGAACTGTTTGGCCATCGTTATGTTTGGAGGAAAAAGGGGGAGGCTTGCAAGCCGAAGAACACCATCCCAACCGTGAAGCACAGGGGTGGCAGCATCATGTTGTGGGGGGGCTTTGCTGCAGGAGGGACTGGTGCACTTTACAAAATAGATGGCATCATGAGGAAGGAAAATTCTGTGGATATATTGAAGAAACATCTCAAGACATCAGTCAGGAAGTTAAAGCTTGGTCGTAAATGGGTCTTCCAAATGGACAATGACCTCAAGCATACTTAGATTGTACGAAAGTACACAAAAGACAGATACACGGTAGAAAAGAAAACTACTACAAAACAACAATTTATGCACGAACAACGGGAAACCTGAAGGATCTGGAGAAGGTTGTTTTAGATTCCTTCACTCACAGTTGAAGAGTACCTATGATAAAAATTACAGACCTCTACATGCTTTGTACGTGGGAAAACCTGCAAAATCAGCAGTGTATCAAATACTTGTTCTCCCCACTGTACATCCAGTGAGATAAACACTTCAAACAGGTCCGCATGCTCCTTAAGCACACCGTTGCCTCGCTTTGTATCACATTCCAATGATAAACTGGGTGGGACAAAAATGCAATTTCTGAATGTGGGGGGGGACATGTCCCCAGTGAAAGCTAAACCCCTGAGTAACATGCTTACATGACACACATGCACACACAGTAACCACACTCAGAAAAACATACATACTGTACATAGAGGTGCATGCAACTGAAAAGTATCCAAACTTATCCAAATTGCCACACATACCATGATCACAAAACCACACAAGGTTGCACTGCAAAGGTATGTACATGCACCAACACAGACACAGAGGCTGTATTGACACAGATGGAGAGTGAATTGGTAATGTAGAGCCACTGGCTGTCTTAACCTCCCTCACGCCTGTCTGGTGTAGCCTGTCTGGTGTAGTGGCGAGGCTCGGGAAACGCTGTGTCTGGAGGATTCTATCAGGAAGGAATTATTCCACCACATTCATTTGGTGACGTAGTCTCAACGGAGTACAGATGTGCTGTGTGTGTGTGTGTGTGTGTGTGTGTGTGTGTGTGTGTGTGTGTGTGTGTGTGTGTGTGTGTGTGTGTGTGTGTGTGTGTGTGTGTGTGTGCGTGTGCGCCACCTCAGGCTTTCAGGCACCGCTACAACAGGAAGAAAACACAGTCAGCTCTAGGCTAGCACGACAACACCTCATCAGAGCTACAGTATAGTACAGTACAGTACAGTACAATATAGTATAGTACAGTATAGTACAGTACAGTATAGTACAGTATAGTATAGTACAGTATAGTACAGTATAGTACAGTATAGTACAGTATAGTATAGTACAGTCTAGTATAATACAGTACAGTATAGTATAGTACAGTATAGTATAGTACAGTATAGTACAATATAGTACAGTACAGTACAATATAGTATAGTACAGTATAGTACAATACAGTACAGTACAATATAGTATAGTACAGTACAGTACAATATAGTATAGTACAGTATAGTACAATACAGTACAGTACAGTACAATATAGTATAGTACAGTACAGTACAGTACAATATAGTACAGTACAGTACAATATAGTACAGTACAGTATAGTATAGTACAGTAGTACAGATATAGTATAGTACAGTACGGTATAGTATAGCACAGTATAGTATAGTACAGTACAGAACAGTATAAAAGGCACCTACACTCATCATAGTAGTTGAGTGCAGTACAAGCATGTAAAATTGTCCACACGTTACAATAGATATGTTTTTCAGCAGAGTTGTGGAATAACCAGTTGTAATTACCCTGTAACAAGCTAGTAAATACATACAGTTATGACCTAATGTACTTCCCACTTAACTCTAACTTAAGCTCTAACTTTTTTGTATTTTCTTGCGAAACAGAATTAACATTGGTAAGAACTTATTCCCTGAGAGTTATATTGGAATAATACCAGTAATATAAAGTACTGCCGTGAACCATGACAACATTTAGTGCGGGTGCAAGTTCAGCGAATGCTTCAGATAGAGAAACTTTGCCATTGTTTTTAGTTCTGTCCCAAGCTAGTACTGCTTCTTCATGCTGTCTGGTGGGCTGTCTGAAAAGTTCACTGTAGTTTGAGTTACACCGCTGCCAGTGTTGCGACAGTACAAAGCAACTCTGTAGGAAATGGCTGTCATGAATGGTTATGGTTCGAGCCATACACCATGCATAATTTCTGAAATGATCTCATAAATGTAAGTTTATGACACATACATAATGTTTTGTAGCAAACAGACAATAATGAAAAGCGTACAGTCATTTAAAGTCCCACGTTTTGTCATTTATATGATTAAAAAATGTGATGATTTATATTATTTTATATTATTAGTCTTTCTAAAAGAACCACAGGAGTGTTAACACGGGACGTGACAGGACTTGAGGGACCCCACTTTGAGCAAAGTCTTTTGGACGTCAATATTCAAATGTTGGGACCGGTATCCAACTATGGACTGAAAGGCAGCCTTTACAATGCATACTAATTGTTAATCACTTACCACACATAGGCCTATGGATACTTGTTTGTTTATTTAGTGCAGACTCTCTCTGGCAGCTTCTTGTATTTGGTATTTTTTTTAGTAGACCCTCCCTGAGGTTATGAATAAAATATAAATAAGTTGTTGATAGAGTTTAGTTCAGCCAGTTTTAGATTGAACGTGAGAACATCCGTCGTGTTCCTCAAAGACTCAACTTTCATAAACCATCAACCTTTTAGTCTGACTGACGATCATATTTCTTCTTCTTCTTTGCGAAGACAGCTCTTCTAATTCTTCTGTTTGTTCTAATCTAATCTAATCCTCCATGTCTAGCCTCAGATTAAAGGGTCAATCTGCAGTAGCTACATACATTTTGGGACTGATACGGCGCCTTCGGAAAGTATTCAGACCACTTTCTTTCTTTTTTTCTTATCATAAATCTACACACAATACCCCGTAGTGACAAAGCAAAAACATTTTTTTTTAAATTATTTTTGCTAATTTATTCAAAATAAAAAATGAAATATCACATTTACATAAGTATTCAGACCCTTTACTCAGTACTTTGTTGAAGCACCTTTGGCAGTGATTACAGCCTCGAGTCTTCTTGGGTATGACGCTACAAGCTTGGCACACCTGTATTTGAGGAGTTTCTCCCATTCTTCTCTACAGATCCTCTCAAGCTCTGTCAGGTTGGATGGGGAGCGTCGTTGCACAGCTATTTTCAGGTCTCTCAAGAGATGTTTGATCAGGTTCTGGCTGGGCTCTGGCTGGGTCACTCAAGGACATTCTGAGACTTGTTCCGAAGCCACTCCTGCGTTGGCTTGGCTGCGTGCTTAGGGTCGTTGTCCTTTTGGAAGGTGAACCTTTGCCCCAGTCTGAGGTCCTGAGCACTCTGGAGCAGGTTTTCATCAAAGATCCCTCTGTACTTTGCTCCATTCATCTTTGCCTTGATCCTGACTAGTTTCCCAGTCCCTGTCGTTGAAAAACTGCCACCACCCTTCCCCAGATCTGTGCCTCGACAAAACATTATTTCGACCTTATGGCTTGGTTTTTGCTCTGACATGTACTGTCAACTGTGGGACCTTATATAGACAGGTGTGTGCCTTTCCAGATCATGTCCAATCAATGTAATTTACCACAGGTGGACTCCAATCAAGTTGTTGAAACATTACAATGATGATCAATTGAAACAGGAAAAATATATTTCTGTTTTTTGTTTTTAATACATTTGCAAACATTTCTGTTGGAAATTAATCTGTCCATTCTCCTTTACTCCCTAGTAAAACACTGCTTGAGTGCTGTACATTTTGCAACTTTTTGCTATACGTTGTGCCCTAATGAATACAACCCATGTCATGGCTGATGAGAATGTTGGGAGGGGGGTTGTTCAGTGGTTTGCAGGCAGGGAGAGGGGATGGCAGAGGGATAGGGCAGTGGACATGGTCTTTTGGGCCAGGCCAGTTCTTACTAGGGATCACCGCCATTTGCACACTGTCCATGGCTTCACTTTAGGTCGCCAATGAGGTCACGCGAGAGGTGATCTCACGCACACACAGATACACAGTGGCTGCTGCAGTCGCGGGTGCGTTGGGTCTCATTACAGCTGAAGGGCTGCCTATTCATCTGTACATCAGAGGACAAAACGTACAGTGCTCAGGAAATTGCAGCTCCACAATTTACATGCAGTTAAGCAGCAGTGCGGAGGGAGGAAGGGAGGGAGGGAGGGAGGGAGGGAGGGAGGGAGGGAGGGAGGGAGGGAGGGAGGGAGGTAGGGAGGGAGAGGGGAGAACATCACGCAGCCCTACTGAAACGGTTCTGTGGCTCCTTGCGTCCTTTGAACAGAACAGTTCAATGTGGGTTCTTTCAAACAACGCTGAATAGCCTGCCTGATTACCCAGCATGCTTTTGTGTGCCTGGCTGAAGGTTTAGGTGTTTTATATTTAGAAGGTGCCTTCAAATATCTGCTTCTATCAGAGTTCAAAGCAACAAAAAGCTTTTGAACACCTCCGACTCTCAAACATGCAGCTCGGAAGAGCTCAAATCAACAGGAGGTTTCGTTTCAACAGTACAATATACTTTGGCAGAAGAGATTGCATTGCTGATGAATTGATCATGTTAATGTCGTTAGGCTTCTTCATATTATTGCCATAGTTACCATAGTTTGGTGTTTTAGTTCATTGTTGTGTTTGATTCTAACAGGATGTTGACCAATGAGATGTTCCCTCTTTCTTTGCCCCATTTTTAATTCATGCTTGTTGTAAAATACTTGTATATTTCAGAACATTTTGAAATGATCATATTCTGTGTATTATCGTCCAAGAATAGCTATGTTATACATGGATGGACCAGCATCCATCCTTTCAGTTGCCAAGCGATGCTTCAGTTCATACTGCAACATGAGGTCGCCCTCTTGTGAACGTTTATTGCACCTGCATGCTTCAGTGTCCAGAATCCTCATGCACTCACTTGCCTGGCTGTTGATTCTCTGTCGTTTGGTTTTATTTAACTGTGGAATGAAGTGTTGCAATTTAAATAACTTCATTAAACATTACTTGTTTAATTATCTCTAGTGTGTACCAGAGAAAGGCTTTTGATTGACTGTAATATTACATTTACCTCAGTGATTGTTTTTCTATTCCGATTTAAGATACCGTCATACCCTTTATTTACTCAAGATCCAACAATTCAGAGCATCTTTGTATCTCAATATAAAACTCTACATCAATTGACATCTAGGTAATGCACTTTCCCCTGCTGACCCAGGATGGACACAGTTGGCCACAGCTTCATAAACTCACACCTGATGTACAGTGGACAGAAAATCACTGATGTTCCATAGAAATAGAAGCAGTAATTGAAAGATAACATCCTAGAAAAATAACAGAAAGGCCGGCACACTGTAATGTCCACCTAATTACCAACATTTCAATCCATAGGATCTTCGGTAGGTCAAAACTAATGATGTTCCATAGAAACGGTGTGAGTGAATCTCTGCCTTTGTCTTTCTCATCTCAGGTGATCATCTACCAAGGTGGCCAAGTGTTCAGTCTAGCAAACCACTTAAATGGCCGGGTGGGTTTTGTGGCCACCATGCCCAGCACAAGTGCCTCTATCTTCCTCAACAACACCCAGCTGTCAGACACGGGGACCTACCAGTGCCTGGTCAACAACCTCCCCGACAGAGGGGGACGAAACATCGGGGTCATCGGCCTCACCGTGCTGGGTGAAACAAACACTGCTGCATTAGAATTACAATTAAGGAGTTGCATATTATGCACATATAACCTGGCCACTCTAAATTGACTACAGACCTGGCTACTGTGCAGAGCCTACTGTGATCAAATGGATGCATTAAAACTAGGAAGTGTACATGCATTGCTTATTGTAAGAATTCTATTGTATGACATAAGCTTTTATTTTGACAAATTAGTGTCCTACGCTGGTTTTAAAGATGACTCTTATAGCATGTTGGGAAACCACAGTTCTGTATGTGTAGACTATAAAAACAAGACTTGCTTTGAATGAGAGCATCGGTTAAATTACTCAAATGTAATGATGCCTCTTCAGGAGGCTAGGATCTGTCTGTGCTGAACTATACCCCTCTCTCTCCCTCCTGCCTCTCCAGTGCCCCCCTCGGTGCCCGCATGCCGTGTCCAGGGCACGCTGGACGTGGGCGCTGACATCATGTTGATGTGCAGCAGTGAGGAAGGGATCCCCACGCCCACCTACGCCTGGGAGAAGCTGGAGTCACTGCCCAAGCTACCCCACACCGCCATGCAAGGTATTAAACCCCTGGCCGTGGGCGTGCCCTTTTGCCCCACCTTCGCTGGTAAATCAACAAGTATCTTTGGTAACGTCACCGTGGCTCCACCCACCTGCCCCCAACTCTGCCCCTCAGGGTGCCACCACCCACCCTGGTCCAGATCAGGGTCTGCGTTCACAAAGCATCTCAGAGTAGGAGTGCTGATCAGCTGGGCAACAGTTCCTGTCATTTTATTCATTATGATCTAATACTCTGAGATGTTTTTTTTTAATACGGATCCAATTTTGTGTGTGTGCGTGAGCCGTGCAGTGGCTTCTCCTCTCTCTCCAGCTGTGGATTCTCACCGTACTACACTACTGCTCACTTCAACACAAGGCTACCCTCCACAAGGACCAATCGGCTTAGGTTTCCTTCATTACTCATCCTCCTGCCTGTCTGTGTTGTTTTAAACAGTAGATATCAACTGTACCAACACCATGATGTCTGTCTGCAAATCATGTTGCAGAGAAGAGGGTGGTGAAATCGAGGCAGTAATCTGGATTTAGTTCCAAACTCCTATGGTAGCCTTTTCTTAAAGGCAGTAGTGTAATATAACGTAATACTCCATAAAGTATCAGACGTATGAATGATGGCACTGTAACTGGGTTTATATCAGCAAGGCGCTGTGTAATGTACAGAATATACACCAGCCGTTTTACGGTAAGTGATTTGGTGACCTCTATTGGGTTTCTGCCAGCAGTCCCAGTTACTGTACCATATCCTAAAGCAAGTTGAATAATGCTGTTATTTGAAGTAACGTATCTGCATAACACTAAATAAGCAACAATTATTTAATCTACCTAAATGATTTTGGTTATTTCAATTATGTAAATAATTTATTCATGTTTTGGAACACGTTAAGGAATTTCATGCATATTTAATCCCAATGTATTTTAATAAGAAGTTTTGTCTATTTGTTCTGGGATTGTCGATGGTGTTCCCCAGTGATGTTTTAACCCCAGACTGGCATGGTTTGTGTTTAAACCCCAGACCAGATGCAAGGGACCGTAACACTGAGGAACATCAGTACCAGTACCTCTGGTCTGTACCAGTGTACAGCCTCCAACGCCATCGGCAAGAGCACCTGTCTACTCAACCTGCAGGTTGTGGCACGTAAGTACCCAACATAATGATGACATAAGCACGGCTTTGTGCAGTATCACTCAGAAAAAATAAAAATAAAAACACTCTTGGAACTTGGACTTCACCTTAAAAATACACATTTTATTGTTCAAAATGATTTCCCTCTAGAAATACTTTTCCAGTCACGCTCCCCTGAGTTAATATTCTGCTACTGCACTCGTCTGGCCATGCCTTAGAGTAGAGATACTGGGGTGCAAATGAACAGTATGCAAATTAACAGTATGGGGATGAGATAGTAGGATGGGCTATTTACAGAAGGGCTGTGTACAGGTGCAGTGATCGATAAGCAGCTCTGACAGCTGATGCTTAAAGTTATTGAGGGAGATGGTAGTCTCCAGCTTCAGTGATTTTTGCAATTCGTTCCAGTCATTGGCAGCAGAGAACTGGAAGGAATGGCGGCCAAAGGAGGTGTTGGCTTTGGGGGTTACCTGCTGGAGCGCATGCTACGGTTGGGTGTTGCTATGGTGACCAGCGAGCTGAGATAAGGCGGGGATTTACCTAGTAAAGACTTATAGATGACCTGGAGCCAGTGGGTTTGGTGACGAATAAGTAGTGAGGGCCAGCCAACGAGAGAATACAGGTCGCAGTGGTGGGTAGTATATGGGGCTTTGGTAACAAAACGGATGGCACTGTGACTACATCCAATTTGCTGAGTAGAGTGTTGGAGGCTATTTTGTAAATGACATCGCCGAAATCAAGGATCGGTATGATAGTCAGTTTTACGAGGGCATGTTTGGCAGCATGAGTGAAGGAGGCTTTGTTGCGAAATAGGAAGCCGATTCTAGATTTAATTTTGGATTGGAGATGGTTAATGTGAGTCTGGAAGGAGAGTTTACAGTCTATCCAGACACCTAGGTATTTGTAGTTCTCCACGTATTCTAAGTCAGACCCGTCGAGAGTAGTGATGATAGTCCGGTGGGCAGGTGCGGGCAGCGTTAGATTGAAAAGCATGCATTTAGTTTTACTAGCATTTAAGAGCAGTTGGAGGCCACGGAAGGAGTGTTGTATGGCATTGAAGCTCGTTTTTGAGATTAGTTAACACAGTGTCCAAAGAAGGGCCAGATGTATAAAGAATTTAACTCATTAAGAAATATTCACAGACAGCACATACAGCTTTTCTTCTGCCTCCCTCCCTCCATCCCTCCCTCCATCTTGTTTACCTGGGGGGGATGAGTGAGGACATCATTACAGGTCCTGGAGAACCACAGGGTATGTTGTTGGCGTTCATCCAAAGCTCCTCAATATTTGATATATGTCATAATGCAGGCCTTACTAGAGTGGTTTCATGACAAGGATGAATAGGTTCAGGAGCTAGCAGTATTGAAAGTAGTTGTTGTAGAGGCATTACCGGTTGTGTGTGATCTGGGTCCCGTTCATTAGGGAACACCGAGCAAAACGTGTTTCATATTGGAGAAGTCCAGCTAGTTAATTTTCTTCTGTTTTGTACTTACTGAACATGACCCCAGGACTTAGTCTATCTCTCTCTCTCTCTCCCCTGGTTCTTCAGCCCAGCCCCAGAGTGTGGGTCTCATAGCTGGCACCATCACCACGGGCGTGCTGGCTGTCATCATCTGCTCCCTACTGGTGCTTATGACACGCTTCTACTGGAAGAACAAGAACAAATACGAGGAGGAGGAGATACCCAACGAGATCAGGTGGGTCTTCCATTGACTTCCTGCTTTCTTCACATCTCTGTCCATCTATAGCAACACACTTGTCTAAACATTAGACTCTGAACTCACCGTAACTGTTCTGGTGCCGTGCATTTGATAGGCTACATAGAGTATGTAATAGATGAGTGTTGAAAACAGAGATATACTGTATCCTGGACTATTACCCTTTTGAAAGTTAGTTTTATCCATTTGTTAAGGTGTACAAACTTTACTTCATCAGACCACAATTTGTCATTTCAAACACTGAGTGAATTTGCTGTCGCTTGTATAAATGGCCTGCTATTCTTCACCTAAATTACTTCATAAATCAATATGAAGATAAATCATTGTTGACATTTTTCAACTCTGAGCTAGTTGGATAACATCTGCCTCATTTAGGTTTTGATAATGTCCCTGAATTTAAATGTGGTCTCAGTGTGCACTTATTTACCTTTATTTAACCAGGCAAGTCAGTTAAGAACAATTTATTATTTACAATGACGGCCTACCTACAGGGTCAGCCATAGTAGCACGGCGACCCTGGAGCAAATTAGGGTTAAGTGCTTGCTCAAGGACAGATTGACAGGTTTTCACCTCGTCGGCTCAGGTATTTGAACCAGCAACCTTTCGGTTACTGGCCCAACGCTCTAACCGCTAGGCTACCTGCCCCCCATTCAACATGTTCTCTAACATGTATGTATCAGGACCAACAACAATGTATCAGGACCAAGCTGTGGAAGTCTTCGTCTTTGTTTTGTCATTTAGACCAATCTCAATCGTTACAAGGATTATTCAGACTAATAGGATACCAATTGTGAACATTAGTTGTGATTGATGATCATGAAACACAACAGGCCACTGTGGCTCATCTGATGCCAGAAGTAAATATTATCTCCCTGGCTAATGTAGGTTTGCCAAAAGATGCCCCGTAGCTGTTTAACTATTCAAGTCCTAAATAAGATAAGTCATGCATATTGCATCCTAATTTAATAGACTGTCTCACTTAAATCCCTTTTTATATCAGAAACCTCCCCATCGCTATCAGGTCCACTATGTTTCATCTGTGAAAAGAGAGTTTTCAAAACAGTGTTGTATCTAATTAGCGGAGATTTTCCATTAAACATTCACAGTAAGGAACATTGACTGCTCAGACTGGTGTTACAAATAGATTTGCCTATTTAAAGGTTTATAACATAGTTATAAACAGTTGTTTTAATCCAATCTCACTATTTGCAATTATGTATCCATTTCCGACTAGCGTTTTCATTAACAGCTCAGTCGAAGAAGCAGAAGAAGAAGAAGAAGAAGCAGAAGAAGACGAAGAAGAAAGCCCAGTCAAATCAAACTGTATTTGTTACATGCGCCGTATACAACAGATCTTACCGTGAAATGACTCACAAGCCCTTAACCAACTGCAGTTCAAGAAATAGAGTTAAGAAAATATTTACTAAATAAACAGTAAAAAGAAAAAGTAACACAATAGATAATAATAACGAGGCTGTATACAGGAGGTACCGGTACCGAGTCCATATGCGGTGGTACCGGTTAGTCCAGGTCATTTGTACATGTAGGTCGGGGTAAAGTGACTATGCAGAGATATTAAACAGCGAGTAGCAGCAGTGCGGTAGCAGAGAGAACAGCTATGACTTGGGTGACTTGAGTCTTTGACAATTTTTTGGGCCTTCTTCTGACAGATGTACTGGACCGTACGTACTACCCTCTGTAGCGCCTTATGGTCGGATGCCGAGCAGTTGCCGTACCAGGCGGTGATGCAACCGGTCAGGATGCTCTCGATGGTGCAGACGTAGAACTTTTTGAGGATCTGGGGACTCAGGCCAAATCTTTTCAGTCTCCAGAGGGGGAAAAGGTGTTGTCGTGCCCTCTTCACGACTGTCTTGGTGTGTTTGGACCATGGTAGTTTGTTGGTGATGTGGACACCAAGGAACTTGAAACTCTCCACTACAGCCCCGTCGATGTGAATGGAGGCGTGTTCGCCACTCCTTTTCCTGTAGTCCACGATCAGCTGCTTTGTGGAACTTAAGCTACAGATGACATCATAGGGCATTGAATAAACAGTCAGAATTGGAAGAGAAACCTAATTGAGTATTAAGATGATATTTGTATGTTGCAACACACTTGTTAACATAAAATCACCAAATGCGTACATCACATATGATGTTGATGGAAATACGTTAATGTGTGACACATTACTTAAGAGACTGGGTTGGATATGAAAAACTGTTAACAGTGACTTTTAACCTCCCTATAATGACCTCCCTGTGCCCTTTGTGCTTTACAGGGAGGACGACCTGCCCCCTAAGAGGTCGTCATCAGTGAAAGCGTTTCACGCCGACGCCTCGTCCTCTGAGAACGACACCCTGACGTCCACCAACACCTACAACAGCCGCTACTGGCACAACCCCAAGCCCAACTACGATACCAACTCCTACACGCGCTACAATGGTGACACACGCCAGACGTTCTCTACGGGGAAGGCGGGTCACACAGGTCACACGGGGGGACATGCAGCTCACACAGGACACGGGACGCTGGCGCCGCCGGGCTCCGCCCCCCTGGCCCGCCAGGCCTACTCCAATGGTAGCCACACCCTCCCCCCACCCAAGACTCTAGTGGTCACCACCAACTCTGCCCCCTCCCCTCCCACCATGGTGCGCAGCAATGGCTTGGTGAGCCTGAAGCCCGTGACGGTGGCATCGCACGGCGGGTACACGCACTCGTACGCCGTAAGCCAGGCCACACTGGAGCGTATGGGCGCCGTGCCCGTCATGGTGCCAGCCCAGAGCAGAGCAGGCTCTCTGGTTTAAATTAAACTTTTACTGGGCTGAATTAAACTCTGTACTGGGCAGCCTATCTCCTCACTTCTTCTCTGTTTCTCCCTTTTTAACTCATAAACAGGATTTTGCCGACTTCATCTAATGCCAACGTCTTCAAGTACAGGACCCCGTTTGAAAGCGGCAACAGGTGTTCTATTCCTATTGGTTGGTTTTGTATCTCTTCTTGGGTGTGGTTTTCTCTCCTTGGATTAAACCAGTGGGATTATAGCACAAAAGTCACACATAATCTTCTGATGTTTCAGTTGATTGTGACTGTGGGTTTTGGACTCATCACAACAGTGAGCATTATAACCGTTTAATCTCTGTGTTTTAACCACATCTAGACACTCCGAAACCCTGCAAGTCCCATGGAGAAGCATCTGATCGTATTTTCCATTGAAAACTAACAACCAGATTCTTGCTATTACTTCATATCACTCAGCTACTGATGTGATAATAATTGTTTTGTATCTTAAAAAATGACAGAGATGTTCTTTGATTCACTGCAGTGGTCTTACATGAACAAAACCATGGCGGTGGAAATGGCCTTAGAAGAGCAGACAGAGAGTTTACGGAAGGACTTTCCAAAATAGTAGAGACCACTGAATGGCTGGTCCCGTGATTGGACAGGGGTTTTCTGACTCTGTCCATCAGCTCCAACTTCAACATGTTCATTTGTTTTTTTGCACAGGAACACACTTTCACCAACTTATTATAGATCGGTCTTACTGAATGCATCCACTTGCCTCTAAATTGTTACAAATAGGAGAGATGTAGCCTCTCCAGCACAAGGGTTCAGAGTTCATGTTGATTAGGTCCAGTATTGATAACTATGGTCTTACCTCAAGATTCCATTATGTTAAAAAACCTTTCCCTGAAACTTGAATCTGCAGTTTGAGACATGCTGACAGTGTTTATGGAAGTGTGTGCTGTTGTATAGATGCTGCTGATTTGTTCTAACAAAAATCCAATCCCACATTTTTTTTTTTTTTACCTTTATTTTACTAGGCAAGTCAGTTAAGAACAAATTCTTATTTACAATGACGGCCTAGGAACAGTGGGTTAACTGCCTTGTTCAGGGGCAGAACGACAGATTTTTACCTTGTCAGCTCGGGGATTCGATCCTGCAACCTTCCAGTTACGGGCCCAACACTCTAACCACTAGGCTACCTGCCGCCCCAAAATCAGTTCAGTTATGCTTTGACAAGAAAACATCTTATTTAATACATCCTTTCTAAGAACAATTATATTTAAAGGGGATTTCCCTTGAGAATGCTAATAATGACTGTTTTGTACCTACTGTAAATATTGTAACTACTGGTAGGCTAGGTTGTGAATTGAAGAAAAATACTTTTATTTCAAATGGATGCATATTTTACAACTCGTGTGTCTTAATTTAAGAGGTCTATTCATTTCTTTTAACAGACACTAAATTGGGTTTTGTAGACTGCTGTAGACCGTTGTCTTGCGTTTGTGAAGAAGGGATGTCTTGTTTTTTTACAACTAGGTGTCCTCTGTGGGTGTAGCTGCAAGTTTGGTCGGTGCAATTTATACAAAATGGCAAAGTATCACAGAAACCCGTATACTAAAATGACTGTCTGCATCTCTTGATGGTAATAATGATTTAACCCTAGTGTAAACACATTTATACTCTACCAATTGTTTTCCAGGGCACTTGGATTTTTTCACAGCTCCAAAATTACAGCATTAAAATAAGTTACTTAAATATCCCCAATGATAGTTGAAAATGAAATGAATACCACCTGTAATGAAATATCTAGTTTTGTTCCAGCAGTGTTGTAAAGTGTTGCTATTGAGGTAAGAATGAGAACGTTTTGGGGGCCATATTTTTTTTGACAGTTTTTAGACCTGAAACTGCTGATTTAAGTTTTATATGAATTTTACAATATTATCTATTCTTCTTTTTGCATTGAAAGTCTTATTGATCTTATTAATATCAACTTAATCTTTCACTTGAAAGACACATTGTTTTGATATAGTGTGATATTACATTTAAAAATGTTACTATTCATTTAGGGTAACCAAGAAAAACACTTCACTCTTGAGAAAAAGCGTCTCCTGTATTTGGTGTCGGGGTCTTTCTCGTTCAGTCGCTACATAAACTGTATCCGATGATAGCTGTGGTCTCTCCAGTATGAATTCGGCTATTCAACGTGCTCAAGGTAAGTGTTATAATTGAAATATGCTCCAGTAAGAATCCACTGGACGTATTCAATTAAACCTCCGCAAGTAAACCAGTATGGATGGTGAGCAGAACTCTCTGTTCTGAAGCAATAAAGACCAACCAGATGAACCACATTAAGGAAAATGTGTTGATGTACAAGATAGACCTTTATCTAACTGTTCCTTTTCTGTCCATTTGGTTTGTGTGTTATGTCATATTCTATCCGTCAGGGAACCAACATTATATTCATGGTTTATTTTATCTCTGAAAGCGGCCATGACTAAAACACTGTTCAATATGATCAGATAATACTTCTAGAGAGTATTCTTTGCATATGTTTGGTGTTCAGAGACGTCCGAGTGCATCCATATGATTTATGCATGTGTTCTCTTTTATGTACAGTGCCTTCAGAAAGTATGCATACACTTTGACTTATTCAACATTTTGTTGTGTTACAGACTTAATTTATTGAAAATGAAATACAGAAATATCTCATTTACATATGTATTCAAACCCCTGAGTCAATACATGTTAGAATCACCTTTGGCAGTGATTACAGCTGTCTTTCTGGGTAAGGTCTCCAAGAGCTTTGCACACAAGGATTGTACAATATTTGCCCATTATTATTTTCAACTTTCTTCAAGCTCTGTCAGATTGGTTGTTGATCATTGCTAGACAGTCATTTTCAAACTGATTTAAGTCAGAACTGTAACTCAGCCACACAGGAACATTCACTGTCTTCTTGGTAAGCATCTCCAGTGTAGATTTTGCCTTGTTTTTTAAGGTGAATTAATTTGTCTGGTGGAAAGAACCAGAACCAGTGTTTCATCTAGGATTTGTGCTTGGCTCCATTCCAATTATTTTTTATCCTGAAAAACTCCCTAGTCCTTAATGATTACAATTTTTACCCATCTACCAATAGGTGTCCTTCTTTGTGAGGCATTGGAAAACCTCCCTGGTCTTTGTGGTTGAATCTGTGTTTGAAATTGACTGCTCGACTGAGGGACCTTACAGATAGTTTTAAGTGTGGGGTACAGAGATTAAGTAGTTATTCAACAAATCATGTTAAACACTATTTTTGCACACAGAGTGAGTCCATGCAACTTATTATTAGTATTTTTTTAGGGTCCCCATTAGCTGTTGCAAAAGCAGCAGTTACTCTTCCTGGGGTCCACACAACATGAAACATTACATAATACAGAACATAATATGTGACTTGTTAAGCACATTCTAACTCCTGAACTTATTTAGGCTTGCCATAACAAAGGGGTTGAATACTTATTTACTTATTTACAGCTTTTCAGTTAATGAATTTGTAAACATTTCTAAAAACATAATTCCGCTTTATGGGGTATTGTGTGTAGGCCAGTGGAGAAATTCAGGCTGTAACACGACAAAATGTGGAAAACGTAATGGCGTGTGAATACTTTCTGAGAAGGCACTGTGTATGTACTATGCTGATAACCCAGGGTTGTTCACTTCTCTTTAACTCTGAAAACTAAAGAGCCACAGGTTCCGATGAGGTGAGGATATCAGTTTACTCAGATCCTAACTTCCACTTACATTTTGACTTGCATTGATGTCAATGGGAGACAAAGTGAAAATTCAACTTAAAAGTTAGGATTTGACCCTTAATGACCCCTGCCCGAAACAACTGCTTGAACTAGAAATGGAGAGGAGGGATAACCACAAAACGTGATGGTGCCTGCTGTGTCCATAAGTTCATCAGGTCGTGTGTATATAGATATTGCCAATAGTAAACATTGTAATTATGTAAAATATATATTATACTTAACAGTTGGATTGATATGAAATATGACATTAACACTGGAAGTTGTAGTGAATAAATATTGTTAATACATTCTAACTGTAGTTGTGGTCATTGACTTAGTCATTTTAAGACTTTTATTATTTTATGAATACAGCTGATCTTATTGGTAATGTACATAGAGTATACTAAACATTAAGAACACCTTACTAATATTGAGTTACACCCCCTTTCGCCCTCAGAACAGCCTCAATTCGTCAGGCATGGACTCTATAAGGTGTCGAAAACATTCCACAGGGATGCTGGCCCATGTTGACTTCAATGCTTCCCACAGTTTGTGTCAAGTTGGCTGGATGTCCATTGGGTGGTGGACCATTCTTGATACACACGGGAAACTGTTGAGCGTGAAAAATCCAGCAGAGTTGCAGTCCTTGACACAACCGCAGCGCCTGGCACCTACTACCATACCCCATTTATAGGCACTTGAATCTTTTGTCTTGCCCATTCAGCCTATGAATGGCACACATACACAATCCATGTCTCAATTGTCTCAAGGCTTAAAAATCCTTCTTTAACCTGTCTCCTCCCCTTCATCTTCACAGATTGAAGTGGATTTAACAAGTGACATCAATAAGGGATCATGGTTTTCACCTGGATTCACCTGGTCAGTCTATGTCGTGTAAAGAGCAGAGTTCCTAATGTTTTGTACACTCAGTGTATATCATTCTGTACAGCTGACCAGCTGGCAAGTGTCTCAACTGACATTTACAACATATCCCTGACCTGGTCTGTAATACCAACTTGTGTCAAGTAGACCACCATAGTTACTGTGCCCAAGAACACTAAGGTAACCTGCCTTGCTTCCCTTAATGACTACCTGCTTTTTTTTAATGAAAGCACTAACAGCCATGGATTTATTCAGAAAATATTGCTAATACTACATCCTGTGATGCCGTAGTGAGATAAGATCAGATTAGATGAGAGAAACAAGATTGTCCTTGAGGACAAAATTGCCTTGTAGGCCTACATACAAGGCTGCTACAGTATATCAAAGTGATTAATACCTTCAATTTACATTTTACTCACTACATAGAGTGCCAGTCAAAGGTTTGGACATTCCAGTCTACTCATTCCATCAAAACTATAAAACAACACATCTGGAATCATATCATGTATATTTCAGATTCTTCAAAGTAACCACCTTTTGCCTTGATGACAGCTTTGCACACTCTTGGCATTCTCTCAACAAGCTTCATGAGGTAGTCACCTGGAATGCATTTCAAATAACAGGTGAGCCTTGTTAAAAGTTAATTTGTGGAAATTATTTCCTTATTAATGTGTTTGAGCCAATCAGTTGTGTTGTGACAAGGTAGGGGTGGTATACAGAAGATAGTCCTATTTGGTAAAAGACCAAGTCCATATTATGGCAAGAACAGCTCAAATAAGCAAAGAGAAACAACAGTCCATCATTACTTTAAGACATGAAGGTCAGTCAATCGGGAAAGAAAATGTGTGCAGTCGCAAAAACCAACAAGCGCTATGATGAAACTGGCTCTCATGAGGACCGCCACAGGAATGGAAGGCTCAGAGTTACCTCTGCTGCAGAGGATCATTTCATTAGAGATACCAGCCTCAGAAATTGCAGCCCAAATAAATGTTTGTTTCTTCAAAGTAGCCACCCTTTGCCTTGATGGCAGCTTTGCTCACTCTTGGCATTCTCTCAACCAGCTTCACCTGGAATGCTTTTCCAACAGCCTTGAAGGAGATCCCACATATGCTGAGCACTTGTTGGCTGCTTTTCCTTCACTCTGCGGTCCAACTCATACAAAACCATCTCAATTGGGTTGAGGTTGGAAGATTGTGGAGGCCAGGTCATCTGATGCAGCACTCCATCACTCTCCTTCTTGGTCAAATAGCCCTTACACAGCCTGGAGGTGTGTTGGGTCATTGTCCTGTTGAAAAGGAAATGATAGTCCCACTAATCGCAAACCAGATGGAATAGCATATCGCTGCAGAATGCTGTTGTAGCCATGCTGGTTAAGTGTGCCTTTAATTCTAAATAAATCACAGACACTGTCACCAGCAAAGCACCCCCACATCACAGAGTTCAAGTAACAGACACATCTCAACATCAACTGTTCAGAGGAGACTGTGTGAATCAGGCCTTCATGGTCGAATTGTTGCAAAGAAACCACTACTAAAGGACACCAATAAGAAGAGACTTGCTTTGGCCAAGAAACGTGAGCAATGGACATTAGACCGGTGGAAATCTGGTCTGATTAGTCCAAATTTGAGATTTTTGGTTCCAACCGCGTGTCTTTGTGAGACATAGAGTAGGTGAACGGATTATCTCTGCATGTCAGGGTTAGGTTTAGAGATGCCCATATGCATTTCTGACAGGTTTAGTAGTCTGGTTAGGTTTTCTAACAGACTCTATGGGGTTTATTTGTGTTGGTCCCCAGTTAGAGGCAGCTGCATTGCATTGTCTCTAACTGGGGATCCTATTAAGTGTGTTCCTTTTTCCACCTGTGTTGTGGATCATTGTTTTGTGTTCGTTCCATTTTGAGCTCACGCACACGCTGCGGTTGTGATTTACTCTGTTTATTGTTTTCCCAGTTGGTGTAATAAAATAGTATGCCGAACTACAATAGTGCTGCACCTTGGTCATTCATCTCACACATCCGTGACACCGCATGTGTAGTTCCCACCGTGAAGCATGGAGGAGGAGGTGTGATGGTGCTTCGATTTTCAACCTTTGGGGTAATTTCAGTCTTGCAAGGCATTGGCGTTTCATTGTTAGAATTGTCCCTAAGTCTACATAGCAGAAAATACGCTTGGAATTCACACTAATGCTTTCTGATACGATTTCCAGTCTACAGGGTAATTTCGGTCTTCCAAGGCATTGGTGTTTCAGTAAAAGAATTGTCGCTAAGTCCAAATAGCAGAAAATACGTTTGGAATTCATGTTTCTGATACGATTTCCAGCCTTTGGGGTAATTTCAGTCTTGCAAGGCATTGGTGTTTCAGTGTTAGAATTGTCGCTAAGTCTGGCTAATGCTTTCTAATACAATTTCCAGCCTGTGGGGTAATTTCAGTCTTGCAAGGCATTGGTGTGTCAGTGGTGTGAGGGTTTGGCTGTGGTTAAACCTTACTCCCAATAAAGGGAGTGGTAGAACCACAGTCGAGCCCTCACACCCTAACTAGGGGAGGTAATGATCCTCAATCAGAGACAGCTGTACAGGGTTGTCTCTGATTGGGGATTGCATTTAGGCACCACTCTCAGCCACCTGTGTGTGGGTCATTGTTAGATGTTTTTGTGTCGAATGTCAACGATGTAAGTAGTGTTCCTGTTTTTCTGTACGTAGTTGTTTATGTAGTTCACATTGAGTATTTTTATTATTAAATACAATGTCGAACTATCACTGCGCTGCGCCTTGGTCTATTCCTACACCCGATCGTGACAATTGTTGATATTTACAATTACTCGAGAAGGAGACAAGTCATAACTCATGACCAGGTGGAATTGATATTCAGTCAAGCGATTTATTTGATGCAAAGATATTTGGTAACTCGTGCACGGGCTCGTTCCTTCAGCTCTTAGGGAGTCGTCCGGAACAAAAGAGAACCCTCCTAAACACGTGGCACATATTTATACAGAGCAATAGTAATAAAATGACGTAGGTAGATTCACACTCCTGACTGGTCGTTGTTATGGAGGGCAGTCCCTCCTCGGGCAGTATCGACTTCCCATTGGCTCTTGGCAGTGTTCTTTGTCCTCGGAGTCCAGCCCTCATAAATCTGTGTGTGTTTAGGATTAGATATTCTAAAAGATGTGTGTAATACAGGTTGTGTAATGTTTCGAGCTAATGTGTGTAATACAGCGTTGGTAATAAGCGACATCAAGAATATATTTATTACAAATCCCCCTCTTCACGTCTCACAAGAGACGTGAAAAATAGGCCAACGGCTAGTCCAATATATATGTTGGTTCAGAGACCTCCACTCTGATAGATGAGGGTGGTAAACTTTTATGGCTAATCTCCTGCTAGCCTAAGAACTACATCCTGACTAATTTTCCAAATGGTAACATTCTAACCATTGTCTATGTAATTTCTAATACATCTTTACACATTACAGTTTCAGGGTGAAACATCTTAGTCATTAAACATACAAATTCCTTTATCAATCCACCCTTTGACTAAATTTTCACACTGATCATTACACATCTATCCTCATAGGATTCCTAAATGTCATACAAAATCAAACTTAATCCAAACAAAACCAATACATGTATTTATATTCCATACTCATCAACTACTGTTCTAGGCCTATTCAGTCATAACTCTTCCGGTTAGGATCTTCGTCATGACCTTCATATAAAGAATCAGTCTTTTCTAATCATTAAAGAGTGTCTCATTCAACCTGGGCTCCTTGGAATTGAAAGGATCTCAATCATCTACTAGGCTTGGCATCATTCCACTAAATGTATACAACATCTGTTAGCCTGAACAAAATTCCCATTTCCCCTCCCCGTTACACTCTTTATTCAAGATTTTCACATTAGATCTAAGAAATGTTTCATTCAATCTGTAGTCGTCTGGATTGAATCGATCATCAGTGTCCTCCTCGTCCACCACTGCTGGTGAATTGTATTCCTCCTTCCACTGATTAGAATCTGGAACTGGTCTATGTCTCACCATCTGTTTGGACGCCTGCACTTTCCAACCCTCGGACACAGGGAACAAAACAGCAACCACATAATACAAGCATACACATACAGGCAATAGCAGCACCCGAGATTGTGGCTACTATGGTTTTCCATTTACCAAATATTTCATCAAACCATTCTGTCACATATGTATTCACTCCTGAGTTCTCAGTCCATCCTTCACTTAGAGCTGTCAATCCTGCAAAAGCTCTGGTGTCTTTAGGAATAAATTTACAACAACTGCCCCCCACCATTCTGCATACTCCACCCATTTCTGCCAGCAACATATCTAGAGCCAACCTATTTCTCCAAGTCATGAGCGAGGTGGCGGATAATTGGTTTGAGATCCCCTTCACTGCATCCTTAACTCCCTTTACGAATTGTTACTGATTGATCCAATCCACATGTTCATTGAACATCACCCACCAAAAGAACATTGTCCTGAAACCTTCACCTACTTGATTCATAACTTCATATTCATCAGGGACTCATCCCTAGGAATTCCAATCGCATCCATCCAAATAGGGCTATTCTCCTCCTTGGCACAACCCCTCCTACGCCTGATTAAACCTTTCCTTGGTTTCTGGTAACTGATTCTAACTGGCTTAACCAATAGGACTGGGGTGCAGGTACCTACCTACCCACACTTTTTATAGTGTCTGCCTTATACGTCCTTTACTGGTACACGCCCATCACACATTTGTTACCAGGCTGTAAGGTTTAGTAGTTTCTCCTGTGACTCTGAACTCAGATCAGTAACATTAACTACTGACTTACTCCATTAAAATCACCCAAATCTCTGCTGTCATTCTATAACACTCCCCTGGAGTCAGAGTGAACTGGGGTGGGTTAGCAGCCTCTTCCAATCTCGCCAACCTCATCCCTGTACAGTTTTCACCTCTGTTTTGCTCAGTTAATTTTGTGCTATTTACGTCTATACAGGTATCCTAACCATAGTCATCCGCGCAAGCCCCATACTTGTATATCTTCTTGGCACACTGCCTTCACTTAATATTTTCCCCAAGTATGTTTAAACTGTAGGCCAAAGGTAACTAGCAGTAGGTCCTGTACAGAGGTATAATGCATAAGTATGAACACCTTTCTCTCGAATACATACTCCCACTTAATGGAGAGGTTATCAATATTTATTTTGAAAATCACATCCTGCCTCTCTCTGGCCACTATGTTATAATACTCACTTCCAGTGGAATCCTTATCCTGAGTAGTCTGTCTTTTAATTATTCCCATGGTAGAGTTTCATTTTTTATTTTTGGTGAGTGGTGGATCTGGATGTATCAAAATTAAGACTGATGCAGCTTAGGGTCCCCCATATTCCCAAGAACCAACCCTCTCCTGTCCTTAGTCAGTCTGCTGAGTTCCACCCCATACTCACACCTCTAGGAACACACCACAGTGATGATAGGTCGGGGTAGGGGATCTTCGTTAAGGAGGTAACCCCCGGACCCTATTGGTACTCGGTTCTGCTCCTTAACTCTGTGTGTGTTCAGCAGTGTTTGTATGTGTTTCTTACCTCCTTGCAGTGGGCAACGTGGACCCAGGTCGCTCTCTTTCTGAACATATCTAAACGGCAAATAGGCAGTTTCCAACAAGACCTGGTAGGGCCTTCCCAACAGGGCTGCTTCCAGTCTTTCCTTTTCAATCATTGGACCCGCACCCAATCACCTGGTTGGATAGAGTGGGTCACTCTCTCCTTCAGTTCACCTGTAGGTCACAAAATCTTTGACATACGGGTGTGATTATCAAACAATCTTCTCATGTATTCAGCCAGAGTATTCTCAGTGTCTATCTCTGCCTGCTCTGGTCCTCCTAACTCTACATCCTACTATAGGTACTCATCCTACCAAGTTTCTTCCAGTACTTGTATAGTTCTTCCTTAGTCTACTATTTATTGTTCCATTCATGTGTTTAATTAAACCTGCCGATTGCGGATGAATATGAACAATATTTCTTCCTGGTAATATCTAACTTCCATCACAGTCAATCATCATTACTTTCCTTCACCCCCTTGCTTCCCTGTCTCACCAATAGTTCCTTTAAAATATCTGTGATACGTAGCTCTACATCTGTCTTATCCCCCTCTCCTTCCTGAGCTCCCTCAGTTTCCCTCTGATTAGGATAGGGGGTGGGGGTCCCTCACCACTACTACTTCATCATCTGGATTCTCCCCCCATGCCCAATCTACTAATGAGGGATACAATTTCAATCCAGAATTATCTATGGGTGGCCGTGGGTTCTGACTTCAACTATTTCCCTATCACTAGACAAGAGCACTTTTTCTCAATCATATCAATAAAGTCTAATGCAATGTGTGTAAAGAAACCACTAAGTAACATTACCTGGTTTAAGAAGTATCCACTTGGCAATGTTATATTAAATGCACATAACGCATACCAAAAATAGTCTTATATTCGGCAAACCTACGGAATGAGTTACTCTAGCAACACAAATTTACCTGAAAGGTGTTGTCTACAGAGGCCATCAGGGCCCTGGGAGCAACCTCTGGTCTCCCATAGGGAGTGAGACATATGGTCAGTCCCCTGTTGTTGTTGCAACTCAACAACAGGCGAGGCCATAGCAAAAACCAGATACACAACATGGGTGTGAAACCTTTCAGCAGCAACTTTATTACTTAAGCTAATGTTATCTTGATTGCCTTGCAGGCACAAACCTTCAAAATGCCAACCTAACTGGGAGCAACCTAGCTTCCAGCAGGGCCTCAATCTGTAAACATTATTTACTTAATATTTCCATAATGCATTCATAAAATCACTACTTTTCCAAACTCCTACTCATAGTGTGCAAACACCAATCTAAATCAGAATATCTGTTCACATGTACACCACTACCTAGTTTACATGACTCAGTGAGGGCCATCATAGTAAATTAGAACCTGTAATCACAAAAGTGAAATAAACCACAAATAAAGTTGATCAATATTGTCCTATTAAGTAAGACTGTCAACTAAAAAAATAAAAATAAAACTAACCCATATTCTATAAATACTGTCCTATCAATTGAGTCAATCTCATATTTTAACACAGCCCATCCCCCACATTTGTTTCTTATCAAGTTCAAACGTTAAAATCACAGCCCAGGCAATCGCCCTTCATTGGAATGTATTTAAGATACACCCAAATTAAAACTCTATCATCCCCTGTAAGTTCTATGATCATTACTTTGCGCACATACAACACACCTGGAACAACATTTTTTTTATTAAAGTAATTTGTTCTTCCATACGCTACAATCATACTTCCTAATTGTTTTAAGTAATTAGTTCTCCCCTGTGATACATGGCTTTGCCCATGTATCATAATTACTACATATCTAAACAAAGACTTTAGTAATATTGGTAAATTACCCTAATGCCAAATATCATCTCGGAGGATTGCCCCTCCCTTTTTCCATATTTCTAATTCTCTCTGTGTGAAGAGCAGAATGTAGCACTCAGGCTCTACAGTAATTAAAACTCATCATCTGTTTATAAATATTGGTACTCCCAAAATTGTCTATTTTCTAGAGGGGTTCAGAGTACTCCCTTCTCAAGGTATAGTATGTCTCCAATACACAACCACAGTTTGCTACAATTGTAGTTTCCTGTTGCTCACTTTATGGCCTTGTTCTACCATATACTTTAACAACTACAGATTATCCCATTCACATCCTACACCAGTAGGATTAGCAACTAGAATATCATCTACATCCTACACCAGTAGGGTTAGCCACTAGAATATCATCTACATAAATCAACATGTCTGTTTCCTTTGAGGCTCTACATGAATAACGGAACCCATGGTCCCATTTTCCCCAACTAAGGTGTCAGTGGTTGGAATCGAATTGTTTAGGGCGCGCAAGTCGGCCCTGGTTTCAGTCAAAATCCTGGAAGGGGTTGGGGCTGGAGTGCAGTGTGTAAGGTGGTGCCAAGGTGCTCCTGATTTGCCTTTGACCTGGACAGAGTGTGAAGTAACTTCCTTCACTTCGTACGGTCCAGTCCACCTGGGTTCCAGCCACTTTCTCTTGTGGACTTTAACCCTCACCCAGTCCCCAACTTTTACCTTCAGTGGTGACGAGTCTCCCAACAGCTCCCCCTCTTGGACCTTGTGGATCTGTGTGTAGAGAGCTGCAGAAAGTTCCGTCAGTTTCCTCACATAATCAGACATTACAATTTGTTGTACATCAAGGGCGGGCATATGACCTCCCTCCCTTGGTGAACCAGGCATAGCCCTCCCTGTCATTATCTCATGGGGAGAGAGATGGTCCCTGCCCCGGGTTTGGACCTCATAGCCATCAAGGCCAGGGGCAGGGCTTCCACCCAGGTCAATTTAGAGCCTGCACATACCTTTGCAATTTTAGCTTTCAAGGTTTGATTTACACGTTCCACTAGACCCTGAGATTATGGTCTGTACACTGACCCAAATTTGTGTATAACCCCTACTCTCAGCTCTGCTTCAATGTAGAAGCCATTCTTCAATGTGTTATCGCCAATTTAATATGTTCAGAGTCAGTGGAATCAGCGCATGCCAAACCTTATCTATTATAGTTATATATTATCACACATCACACATTACAATACGGTAAGACAAACAGAAGCAGGGACACACAAACACAAATTTGCCTAAACACAGTCAAAACCGGGCTAGAAAGCTCTAGAACCTCCGGGACGAAGCTATTTCAATCCAATTAGACAGACAGATCGTACACCCTCAAAGGTACGTACAGACAAGCACTCTCAAAACAGTGGCTAAAATTAGACGCACTGGAGGCGCACGGGTCCCTCCCTAAACAAAGTCAAACCGGGCTAGAATAAATTCTAGACGACCGGGACGAAACTAATACGTATATAGTCCTCTAAATCAATAGGACGGGATATGTCACACTTTATCTAAGGGGATGTGTATAAGTTATAATTACTTTAATTCTCCACCTTAACTGAGTGTTCCCTTCTGGTCAGCCAGTCCAAAAGGCCTTCTCTAGTTGGCAGATACTGCTATCAATATTGCGCCACACAGGCTCTTAATCTTAACCAGGGAGTCACACAGACTTTAACCCACACAGGGTGGTGCCACACAGGCTATCACAGACCCACCCAGGGTGCCACACAGGCTATCACAGACCCACAGGGTGCCACACAGGCTCACTTCTTCCTTTAACTTTTTCCTATATAACTATTACACAAATATCTTTGCAATCAGCCTTCGCATTCGTAATACATCTATAAAAAATATTTTAACAACAATTCATACTCACGCCCAGTACTACTGATCAAAATTTGGATAATACTATAATACAATATTGCAGATTCGATTAAACAGGTTCTGCTTACCTTATTTAGTCGAGCTCGTTGATCAGTTTCCCGGGGCGAGAAGAATTGCCGATAG
This sequence comes from Thymallus thymallus, assembly GCA_023634145.1. NCBI lineage: Eukaryota > Metazoa > Chordata > Actinopteri > Salmoniformes > Salmonidae > Thymallus > Thymallus thymallus. The sequence continues at coordinate 2,020,983 of CM042379.1, read as the reverse complement.
CTCCTGCGAACAGGTCACCCGTCCTCGTGGATTCGTCAAAGACCCGTCTCCTCTCATATCAACTAGCTATAGATCGAAATCAGAAGTGATTTAACCATCCTCTGCTACCAAATTGTTGATATTTACAATTACTCGAGAAGGAGACAAGTCATAACTCATGACCAGGTGGAATTGATATTCAGTCAAGCGATTTATTTGATGCAAAGATATTTGGTAACTCGTGCACGGGCTCGTTCCTTCAGCTCTTAGGGAGTCGTCCGGAACAAAAGAGAACCCTCCTAAACACGTGGCACATATTTATACAGAGCAATAGTAATAAAATAACGTAGGTAGATTCACACTCCTGACTGGTCGTTGTTATGGAGGGCAGTCCCTCCTCGGGCAGTATCGACTTCCCATTGGCTCTTGGCAGTGTTCTTTGTCCTCGGAGTCCAGCCCTCATAAATCTGTGTGTGTTTAGGATTAGATATTCTAAAAGATGTGTGTAATACAGGTTGTGTAATGTTTCGAGCTAATGTGTGTAATACAGCGTTGGTAATAAGCGACATCAAGAATATATTTATTACACAAGTGGTATTTGTATTTATTATGGATCCCCATTAGTTGTGCCAAGGCAGCAGCTACTCTTCCTGGGGTCCAGCAAAATTAAGGCATTTAATACAATTTTAAAACATAACAGTACATTCACAGATTTCACAACACACTGTGTGCCCTCAGGCCCCTGCTCCACCACTACCACATATCTACAGTACAAAATCCATGTGAAGGTGTGTGTATAGTGCACATGTTATTGTGTGTGTGTATGCATGTGTCTGTGCCTATGTCTGTGTTACTTCACAGTCCCCGCTGTTCCATAAGGTGTATTTTTATCTGTTTTTTAAATCTAATTTTACTGTTTGCAACAGTTACCTGATGTGGAATAGAGTTCCATGTAGTCATGGCTCTATGTAGTACTGTGCACCTCCAATAGTCTGTTCTGGGCGTGGGGACTGTTCATGGGTGTCTGAGCTGTGCACCAGCAGTTTAAACAGACAGCTTGGTGCATTCAACATGTCAATACCTCTCATAAAAACAAGTAGTGATGAAGTCAATCTCTCCTCCACTTTGAGCCAGGAGAGATTGACATGCATATTATTAATATTAGCTCTCGGTGTACATCCAAGGGCCAGCCGTGTGTTAAGGTCGCGTCAATTCAAATCTGTTATTGATACAAAAGGATTACTACGCCGTTTAAATCATCTATGTATTTTATTCTAGCAAACCCTTAAATGGTAAATATGAAGTTCGTATAAACAGGCTCACTGTGACACCACGCAGGGCAAACAGCAAGCAGGGCCAGAGAAGAGAGAGAGAGGGAGCGAGAGCGAGAGCGAGAGAGAGCAAGAGCGCGAGAGTGAGTGAGCAAACAGTCAGCAGCGCTAGAGAAGAGCGCCTAGAGAAGCGCATAGCCTAGAGAAGAGAGCGAGTCCTATCCTTTGTTCTTCCTTAAATACTCCGACAGGATCATTTCCGCTCCTTGCTGACCTGTCGGAGTAGAGGCTGAGTGTGGTTTAAACTTACTCAGCCTATCGTTGGCGTGCAGGCTGGTCCCAGCCTCGTGACGCAATCCAGTTGACGGAAACAGTTCCTTATCTCGTGTTTACAACAAGACACAGTTCTATTGTGAAACCCTTAAGCTAGCACATTGCTTCCACATAGCTCCCCCCTACCCAAACCTACAGCAGTTCTAAAGATCTATGATCACACAATACATTCAGTTAATAACTCGTTGTAGATTAACATATTAATTAGCTAAACATGTATCAGCCCTTACACGTGCTGCCCTGTTCTGAGCCAATTGCAATTTTCCTAAGTCCTTTTTTGTGTCACCTGACCACACGACTGAACAGTAGTCCAAGTGTGACAAAACCAGGGCCTGTAGGACCTGGCTTGTGAAGAAGGTAGAGCAGTGCTTTATTATGGACAGACTTCTCCCCATTTTAGCTACTGTTGTATCGATATGTTTTGACCATGATAGTTTACAACCCAGGGTTACTCCAAACAGTTTAGTCACCTCAACTTGATACATTTCCAAATGATTTATACAAGATTTAGTTGAGGTTTAGTGAATGATTTGTCCCAAATACAATGCTTTTAGTTTTAGAGATATTTAGGATTAATATATTCCTTGCCACCCACTCTGAAACTAACTGCAACTCTTTTTTAAGTGTTGCAGTCATTTCAGTCACTGTAGTAGCTGACATTTATAGAGTTGAGTCATCCGCATACATAGACACTCTGGCTTTACTCAAAGCCAGTGGCATGTCATTTGTAAAGATTTTAAAAAGTAATGGGCCTAGACAGCTGCCCTGGGGGATTCCTGATTCTACCTGGATTATGTTGGAGGCTTCCATTAAAGAACAGCCTCTGTGTTCTGTTAGACAGGTAACTATTTATCCACATTATAGCAGGGGGTGTAAAGCCATAACATATACGTTTTTCCAGCAGCAGATTATGATCAATAATATCAAAAGCTGCACTGAAGTCTAACAAAACAGCCCCCGCAATCTTTTTATCATCTATTTCTCTAAGCCAATCATCAGTCATTTGTGTAAGTGCTGTGCTTGTTGAATGTCCTTCCCTATAAGCACTCTGACAGTTTGTTTTCAACTTGTTTACTGAAAAATAGCATTGTATCTGGTAAAACACAATTTTCTCCAAAAGCTTACTAAGGGTTGTGAACAGGCTAATTGGTCAGCAACTTGAGCCAGTAATGGGGGCTTTACTATTCTTAGGTAGCAGAATGACTTTAGCTTCCCTCCAGGCCTGAGGGCACACACTTTCTAGTAGGCTTAAATTGAAGATATGGCAAATAGGAGTGGTAATATCATCCGCTATTATCCTCAGTAATCTTCCATCCAAGTTGTCAGACCCCAGTGGCTTGTCATTGTTGATAGACAACAATTATTTTTTCACCTCTTCCACACTCACTTTACCGCGTATCAGAGGCTCCCCTGTGTTTTAACAACCGACACCTGACATACTCTTTTGGGTTCAATTTTTGCAACGGAGGGCCATTCAGGTTGACAGACATTAGGGCAGAACCATTCTTCAGCAGGAGATTGCTCCGTAGAGCTGATGATAGGATTCATTAGACTGAATCCTCGTTCACATTCGGCACTGCTCACAGGTATTAGTTTCATGATGTTGGTTAGTGGGGCCAATCCATCTGGTATGACACTGGTGTCCTCTTTATAATCTCAAAACCCCTCGAGAACACTTCTTGTGTCAAGTGTAAACTGATGTGTGAGCTGTTTGATGCAGATCTCTCCATAATGTTCATACAAGGGCTCGGGACAGTTTTCTGGTTCTAAAACCTTAAACTTTTCAAGCAAGTCCACATACATCAAGGTATTTTCAGCTGACACACTTTAATTTTTGCTTGATGCAATTGTAAATAACATCTCATCCATGTTCTTGAAGAGGGATTCAAGAAAGTGGGTTGAATTAATCTCCTTCATTCTCACATTAGCTTTTAAAGAGATGCCATGAAACAATTTTTTCTCAGAAGCATCCAGGGCTTCCTGGCGTCTTATCAGTTGAACGCTTCTCTCAGTATTTTATAACTTTCTTGGTTATCTAATGCATGTGCATTTATTTATATAATGTAACTATAAGATATAATTTACTGGACACGAGCCCTTCTCGAGACATTCTGCAGCAACAGAAATCTCTGCTCATTCGCGTGCAAAACTATACCGACGATGTAGAACTACCCAACCTCATAATCCCAGTAGAACTACCCAATCTCCTAATCCCAGTAGAACTACCCAACCTCATAATCCCAGTAGAACTACCCAACCTCATAATCCCAGTAGAACTACCCAACCTCATAATCCCAGTAGAACTACCCAATCTCCTAATCCCAGTAGAACTACCCAACCTCCTAATCCCAGTAGAACTACCCAACCTCCTAATCCCAGTAGAACTACCCAACCTCCTAATCCCAGTAGAACTACCCAACCTCCTAATCCCAGTAGAACTACCCAACGTCCTAATCCCATCCTGTAGAACCAGCGAGCGCAACAAAGAAAATACACTTTAAAACGTCCATTAACTCCTGCGACTTCCTTGTCTTCACCTTCCCTGAAAAAACCCAGCCTTATTTACCATTTGCCTCCTTGATGAGGAGGCAAATGGTAAATAAAATACTGTATTTCCGAAATTTCAGTTATTTGGCTAGCCATCTACAGCAAAATGTAGCTTTAAGTAAGACCAATTTGGCTGGGGTGGGGTGTCAGGCTTGGGAATAGGTTCTGTCTTGTTCACACGGGTTGTGTGATGTTTAATGTATGTGGATTTGTAGATTTAATTAATACGTCGTTGTGCTAATATGGGAGTTATGGGGCAAATCATTTTGTGAGTGTTAAGATTTATTTTGTAGCAGTTTGGGCAGCGGAGTCAGTCAAGATACTCTGAGGGAAAGTAAAGCTGTTTTGTGTCAGTTTGTAAACCCACCTCACCTGCCTTGATGAAAAGTAGCTCATTCGCGGAGAGTTAGTGTGACGTGTATAGAATTTATTGTTGTAGCACCGATTGATTTCCATTTGATTTTGTTCAATTTCATGCTACCTGAAATGTTTAGGTAAGTTTTGAATGTAGGACTTATCGTTGTTGAAATGTTACAAATCCGTTAGTAGTATGAGCAAGTGTCTCGCAAACTAGAGTTGCCAGCGTCTGCTCCAAGGGCGGGAGTTTCTTTTGAAATGTAGAAATATATGCTTGAAAAAAAGGAGTTGTGTAAATATAACAATGGAGATGCTGGGGATTGAACCCAGGAAATTTGGCCACATGAACAAAATTTCCTTTTGAAATAAACCGTTCGAATTAAAGTACAATTCCATGATATCAGCTATATTTCAGAAAGACACTAACGTGCTTAAGCCACTCTAACGAATTTAAGAATTAAAGTACAATTCCATGATATCACCAATGTTTCAAAAAGGCACTGACGAGCTTAAACCACTCTAACGAAAGAAGAAAATCAGGCAGCATTACATGATTTTAGTAATATTTCAGAAAGGCACTGACGGGCTTAAGCCACTCTAACTAAATTACAATTCCATAATATCAGTTATATTTCGTAGAGAAACGGACTGGGATAAGACCCAAGATCTATGGTTTACTAGAGCAACGCTTTAACACTTGGCCACCATGTCCACCATGACAGAAATATATGCTTGAAAAATAGGAATTTTGAAAATGGAAACATAACAATGGAGATGCTGGGGATTGAACCCAGGACCTCATACATGCAAAGCATGCGCTCTACCACTGAGCTACATCCCCTTACATTATTTGAATTATTGCCACATTAATAAAATTTACTTTTGGTATAAACCGTTCGAATTAAAGTACAATTCCATGATATCAGCTATATTTCAGAAAGACACTAACGTGCTTAAGCCACTCTAACGAATTTAAGAATTAAAGTACAATTCCATGATATCACCAATGTTTCAAAAAGGCACTGACGAGCTTAAACCACTCTAAAGAAAGAAGAAAATCAGGCAGCATTACATGATTTTAGTAATATTTCAGAAAGGCACTGACGGGCTTAAGCCACTCTAACTAAATTACAATTCCATAATATCAGTTATATTTCGTAGAGAAACAGACTGGGATAAGACCCAAGATCTATGGTTTACTAGAGCAACGCTTTAACACTTGGCCACCATGTCCACCATGACAGAAATATATGCTTGAAAAATAGGAATTTTGAAAATGGAAACGTAACAATGGAGATGATGGGGATTGAACCCAGGACCTCATACATGCGAAGCATGCGCTCTACCACTGAGCTACATCCCCTTTGACTATTGGAAATTTTGCCACATGAACAAAATTTCCTTTTGAAATAAACCGTTCAAATTAAAGTACAATTCCATGATATCAGCTATATTTCAGAAAGACACTAACGTGCTTAAGCCACTCTAACGAATTTAAGAATTAAAGTACAATTCCATGATATCACCAATGTTTCAAAAAGGCACTGACGAGCTTAAACCACTCTAACGAAAGAAATGACAGAAATTTATAATTGAAAAAAAGGAGTTGATTAAATATAACAATGGAGATGCTGGGGATTGAACCCAGGACCTCATACATGCGAAGCATGCGCTCTACCACTGAGCTACATCCCCTTACATTATTTGAATTATTGCCACATTAATAAAATTTACTTTTGGTATAAACCGTTCGAATTAAAGTACAATTCCATGATATCAGCTATATTTCAGAAAGACACTAACGTGCTTAAGCCACTCTAACGAATTTAAGAATTAAAGTACAATTCCATGATATCACCAATGTTTCAAAAAGGCACTGACGAGCTTAAACCACTCTAACGAAAGAAATGACAGAAATTTATAATTGAAAAAAAGGAGTTGATTAAATATAACAATGGAGATGCTGGGGATTGAACCCAGGACCTCATACATGCAAAGCATGCGCTCTACCACTGAGCTACATCCCCTTACATTATTTGAATTATTGCCACATTAATAAAATTTACTTTTGGTATAAACCGTTCGAATTAAAGTACAATTCCATGATATCAGCTATATTTCAGAAAGACACTAACGTGCTTAAGCCACTCTAACGAATTTAAGAATTAAAGTACAATTCCATGATATCACCAATGTTTCAAAAAGGCACTGACGAGCTTAAACCACTCTAAAGAAAGAAGAAAATCAGGCAGCATTACATGATTTTAGTAATATTTCAGAAAGGCACTGACGGGCTTAAGCCACTCTAACTAAATTACAATTCCATAATATCAGTTATATTTTGTAGAGAAACGGACTGGGATAAGACCCAAGATCTATGGTTTACTAGAGCAACGCTTTAACACTTGGCCACCATGTCCACCATGACAGAAATATATGCTTGAAAAATAGGAATTTTGAAAATGGAAACCTAACAATGGAGATGCTGGGGATTGAACCCAGGACCTCATACATGCGAAGCATGCGCTCTACCACTGAGCTACATCCCCTTTGACTATTGGAAATTTTGCCACATGAACAAAATTTCCTTTTGAAATAAACCGTTCGAATTAAAGTACAATTCCATGATATCAGCTATATTTCAGAAAGACACTAACGTGCTTAAGCCACTCTAACGAATTTAAGAATTAAAGTACAATTCCATGATATCACCAATGTTTCAAAAAGGCACTGACGAGCTTAAACCACTCTAACGAAAGAAATGACAGAAATTTATAATTGAAAAAAAGGAGTTGATTAAATATAACAATGGAGATGCTGGGGATTGAACCCAGGACCTCATACATGCAAAGCATGCGCTCTACCACTGAGCTACATCCCCTTACATTATTTGAACTATTGCCACATTAATAAAATTTACTTTTGGTATAAACCGTTCGAATTAAAGTACAATTCCATGATATCAGCTATATTTCAGAAAGACACTAACGTGCATAAGCCACTCTAACGAATTTAAGAATTAAAGTACAATTCCATGATATCACCAATATTTCAAAAAGGCACTGACGAGCTTAAACCACTCTAACGAAAGAAATGACAGAAATTTATAATTGAAAAAAAGGAGTTGATTAAATATAACAATGGAGATGCTGGGGATTGAACCCAGGACCTCATACATGCAAAGCATGCGCTCTACCACTGAGCTACATCCCCTTACATTATTTGAATTATTGCCACATTAATAAAATTTACTTTTGGTATAAACCGTTCGAATTAAAGTACAATTCCATGATATCAGCTATATTTCAGAAAGACACTAACGTGCTTAAGCCACTCTAACGAATTTAAGAATTAAAGTACAATTCCATGATATCACCAATGTTTCAAAAAGGCACTGACGAGCTTAAACCACTCTAAAGAAAGAAGAAAATCAGGCAGCATTACATGGTTTTAGTAATATTTCAGAAAGGCACTGACGGGCTTAAGCCACTCTAACTAAATTACAATTCCATAATATCAGTTATAATTCGTAGAGAAACAGACTGGGATAAGACCCAAGATCTATGGTTTACTAGAGCAACGCTTTAACACTTGGCCACCATGTCCACCATGACAGAAATATATGCTTGAAAAAGAGGAATTTTGAAAATGGAAACATAACAATGGAGATGCTGGGGATTGAACCCAGGACCTCATACATGCAAAGCATGCGCTCTACCACTGAGCTACATCCCCTTTGACTATTGGAAATTTTGCCACATGAACAAAATTTCCTTTTGAAATAAACCGTTCAAATTAAAGTACAATTCCATGATATCAGCTATATTTCAGAAAGACACTAACGTGCTTAAGCCACTCTAACGAATTTAAGAATTAAAGTACAATTCCATGATATCACCAATGTTTCAAAAAGGCACTGACGAGCTTAAACCACTCTAACGAAAGAAATGACAGAAATTTATAATTGAAAAAAAGGAGTTGATTAAATATAACGATGGAGATGCTGGGGATTGAACCCAGGACCTCATACATGCAAAGCATGCGCTCTACCACTGAGCTACATCCCCTTACATTATTTGAATTATTGCCACATTAATAAAATTTACTTTTGGTATAAACCGTTCGAATTAAAGTACAATTCCATGATATCAGCTATATTTCAGAAAGACACTAACGTGCTTAAGCCACTCTAACGAATTTAAGAATTAAAGTACAATTCCATGATATCACCAATGTTTCAAAAAGGCACTGACGAGCTTAAACCACTCTAACGAAAGAAATGACAGAAATTTATAATTGAAAAAAAGGAGTTGATTAAATATAACAATGGAGATGCTGGGGATTGAACCCAGGACCTCATACATGCAAAGCATGCGCTCTACCACTGAGCTACATCCCCTTTGACTATTGGAAATTTTGCCACATGAACAAAATTTCCTTTTGAAATAAACCGTTCAAATTAAAGTACAATTCCATGATATCAGCTATATTTCAGAAAGACACTAACGTGCTTAAGCCACTCTAACGAATTTAAGAATTAAAGTACAATTCCATGATATCACCAATGTTTCAAAAAGGCACTGACGAGCTTAAACCACTCTAACGAAAGAAATGACAGAAATTTATAATTGAAAAAAAGGAGTTGATTAAATATAACAATGGAGATGCTGGGGATTGAACCCAGGACCTCATACATGCAAAGCATGCGCTCTACCACTGAGCTACATCCCCTTACATTATTTGAATTATTGCCACATTAATAAAATTTACTTTTGGTATAAACCGTTCGAATTAAAGTACAATTCCATGATTATCAGCTATATTTCAGAAAGACACTAACGTGCTTAAGCCACTCTAACGAATTTAAGAATTAAAGTACAATTCCATGATATCACCAATGTTTCAAAAAGGCACTGACGAGCTTAAAACACTCTAAAGAAAGAAGAAAATCAGGCAGCATTACATGATTTTAGTAATATTTCAGAAAGGCACTGACGGGCTTAAGCCACTCTAACTAAATTACAATTCCATAATATCAGTTATATTTCGTAGAGAAACGGACTGGGATAAGACCCAAGATCTATGGTTTACTAGAGCAACGCTTTAACACTTGGCCACCATGTCCACCATGACAGAAATATATGCTTGAAAAATAGGAATTTTGAAAATGGAAACATAACAATGGAGATGCTGGGGATTGAACCCAGGACCTCATACATGCAAAGCATGCGCTCTACCACTGAGCTACATCCCCTTTGACTATTGGAAATTTTGCCACATGAACAAAATTTCCTTTTGAAATAAACCGTTCGAATTAAAGTACAATTCCATGATATCAGCTATATTTCAGAAAGACACTAACGTGCTTAAGCCACTCTAACGAATTTAAGAATTAAAGTACAATTCCATGATATCACCAATGTTTCAAAAAGCTTAAACCACTCTAACGAAAGAAAGAATTCAGGCAGCATTCCATGATATCAGCTATATTTCATTAAGACACTAACGTGCTTAAGCCACTCTAACGAATTTAAGAATTAAAGTACAATTCCATGATATCACCAATGTTTCAAAAAGGCACTGACGAGCTTAAACCACTCTAAAGAAAGAAGAAAATCAGGCAGCATTACATGATTTTAGTAATATTTCAGAAAGGCACTGACGGGCTTAAGCCACTCTAACTAAATTACAATTCCATAATATCAGTTATATTTCGTAGAGAAACGGACTGGGATAAGACCCAAGATCTATGGTTTACTAGAGCAACGCTTTAACACTTGGCCACCATGTCCACAATGACAGAAATATATGCTTGAAAAATAGGAATTTTGAAAATGGAAACATAACAATGGAGATGCTGGGGATTGAACCCAGGACCTCATACATGCGAAGCATGCGCTCTACCACTGAGCTACATCCCCTTTGACTATTGGAAATTTTGCCACGTTACCAAATTTCCTTTTGAAATAAACCGTTCGAATTAAAGTACAATTCCATGATATCAGCTATATTTCAGAAAGACACTAACGTGCTTAAGCCACTCTAACGAATTTAAGAATTAAAGTACAATTCCATGATATCACCAATGTTTCAAAAAGGCACTGACGAGCTTAAACCACTCTAACGAAAGAAATGACAGAAATGTATAATTGAAAAAAAGGAGTTGATTAAATATAACAATGGAGATGCTGGGGATTGAACCCAGGACCTCATACATGCAAAGCATGCGCTCTACCACTGAGCTACATCCCCTTACATTATTTGAATTATTGCCACATTAATAAAATTTACTTTTGGTATAAACCGTTCGGATTAAAGTACAATTCCATGATATCAGCTATATTTCAGAAAGACACTAACGTGCTTAAGCCACTCTAACGAATTTAAGAATTAAAGTACAATTCCATGATATCACCAATGTTTCAAAAAGGCACTGACGAGCTTAAACCACTCTAAAGAAAGAAGAAAATCAGGCAGCATTACATGATTTTAGTAATATTTCAGAAAGGCACTGACGGGCTTAAGCCACTCTAACTAAATTACAATTCCATAATATCAGTTATATTTCGTAGAGAAACGGACTGGGATAAGACCCAAGATCTATGGTTTACTAGAGCAACGCTTTAACACTTGGCCACCATGTCCACCATGACAGAAATATATGCTTGAAAAATAGGAATTTTGAAAATGGAAACATAACAATGGAGATGCTGGGGATTGAACCCAGGACCTCATACATGCGAAGCATGCGCTCTACCACTGAGCTACATCCCCTTTGACTATTGGAAATTTTGCCACGTTACCAAATGTCCTTTTGAAATAAACCGTTCGAATTAAAGTACAATTCCATGATATCAGCTATATTTCAGAAAGACACTAACGTGCTTAAGCCACTCTAACGAATTTAAGAATTAAAGTACAATTCCATGATATCACCAATATTTCAAAAAGGCACTGACGAGCTTAAACCACTCTAACGAAAGAAATGACAGAAATTTATAATTGAAAAAAAGGAGTTGATTAAATATAACAATGGAGATGCTGGGGATTGAACCCAGGACCTCATACATGCAAAGCATGCGCTCTACCACTGAGCTACATCCCCTTACATTATTTGAATTATTGCCACATTAATAAAATTTACTTTTGGTATAAACCGTTCGGATTAAAGTACAATTCCATGATATCAGCTATATTTCAGAAAGACACTAACGTGCTTAAGCCACTCTAACGAATTTAAGAATTAAAGTACAATTCCATGATATCACCAATGTTTCAAAAAGGCACTGACGAGCTTAAACCACTCTAAAGAAAGAAGAAAATCAGGCAGCATTACATGATTTTAGTAATATTTCAGAAAGGCACTGACGGGCTTAAGCCACTCTAACTAAATTACAATTCCATAATATCAGTTATATTTCGTAGAGAAACGGACTGGGATAAGACCCAAGATCTATGGTTTACTAGAGCAACGCTTTAACACTTGGCCACCATGTCCACCATGACAGAAATATATGCTTGAAAAATAGGAATTTTGAAAATGGAAACATAACAATGGAGATGCTGGGGATTGAACCCAGGACCTCATACATGCAAAGCATGCGCTCTACCACTGAGCTACATCCCCTTTGATTTTTGGAAATTTTGCCACGTTACCAAATGTCCTTTTGAAATAAACCGTTCGAATTAAAGTACAATTCCATGATATCAGCTATATTTCAGAAAGACACTAACGTGCTTAAGCCACTCTAACGAATTTAAGAATTAAAGTACAATTCCATGATATCACCAATATTTCAAAAAGGCACTGACGAGCTTAAACCACTCTAACGAAAGAAATGACAGAAATTTATAATTGAAAAAAAGGAGTTGATTAAATATAACAATGGAGATGCTGGGGATTGAACCCAGGACCTCATACATGCAAAGCATGCGCTCTACCACTGAGCTACATCCCCTTACATTATTTGAATTATTGCCACATTAATAAAATTTACTTTTGGTATAAACCGTTCGATCACCAATATTTCAAAAAGGCACTGACGAGCTTAAACCACTCTAACGAAAGAAATGACAGAAATGTATAATTGAAAAAAAGGAGTTGATTAAATATAACAATGGAGATGCTGGGGATTGAACCCAGGACCTCATACATGCAAAGCATGCGCTCTACCACTGAGCTACATCCCCTTACATTATTTGAATTATTGCCACATTAATAAAATTTACTTTTGGTATAAACCGTTCGGATTAAAGTACAATTCCATGATATCAGCTATATTTCAGAAAGACACTAACGTGCTTAAGCCACTCTAACGAATTTAAGAATTAAAGTACAATTCCATGATATCACCAATGTTTCAAAAAGGCACTGACGAGCTTAAACCACTCTAAAGAAAGAAGAAAATCAGGCAGCATTACATGATTTTAGTAATATTTCAGAAAGGCACTGACGGGCTTAAGCCACTCTAACTAAATTACAATTCCATAATATCAGTTATATTTCGTAGAGAAACGGACTGGGATAAGACCCAAGATCTATGGTTTACTAGAGCAACGCTTTAACACTTGGCCACCATGTCCACCATGACAGAAATATATGCTTGAAAAATAGGAATTTTGAAAATGGAAACATAACAATGGAGATGCTGGGGATTGAACCCAGGACCTCATACATGCGAAGCATGCGCTCTACCACTGAGCTACATCCCCTTTGACTATTGGAAATTTTGCCACGTTACCAAATGTCCTTTTGAAATAAACCGTTCGAATTAAAGTACAATTCCATGATATCAGCTATATTTCAGAAAGACACTAACGTGCTTAAGCCACTCTAACGAATTTAAGAATTAAAGTACAATTCCATGATATCACCAATATTTCAAAAAGGCACTGACGAGCTTAAACCACTCTAACGAAAGAAATGACAGAAATTTATAATTGAAAAAAAGGAGTTGATTAAATATAACAATGGAGATGCTGGGGATTGAACCCAGGACCTCATACATGCAAAGCATGCGCTCTACCACTGAGCTACATCCCCTTACATTATTTGAATTATTGCCACATTAATAAAATTTACTTTTGGTATAAACCGTTCGGATTAAAGTACAATTCCATGATATCAGCTATATTTCAGAAAGACACTAACGTGCTTAAGCCACTCTAACGAATTGAAGAATTAAAGTACAATTCCATGATATCACCAATGTTTCAAAAAGGCACTGACGAGCTTAAACCACTCTAAAGAAAGAAGAAAATCAGGCAGCATTACATGATTTTAGTAATATTTCAGAAAGGCACTGACGGGCTTAAGCCACTCTAACTAAATTACAATTCCATAATATCAGTTATATTTCGTAGAGAAACGGACTGGGATAAGACCCAAGATCTATGGTTTACTAGAGCAACGCTTTAACACTTGGCCACCATGTCCACCATGACAGAAATATATGCTTGAAAAATAGGAATTTTGAAAATGGAAACATAACAATGGAGATGCTGGGGATTGAACCCAGGACCTCATACATGCAAAGCATGCGCTCTACCACTGAGCTACATCCCCTTTGATTTTTGGAAATTTTGCCACGTTACCAAATGTCCTTTTGAAATAAACCGTTCGAATTAAAGTACAATTCCATGATATCAGCTATATTTCAGAAAGACACTAACGTGCTTAAGCCACTCTAACGAATTTAAGAATTAAAGTACAATTCCATGATATCACCAATATTTCAAAAAGGCACTGACGAGCTTAAACCACTCTAACGAAAGAAATGACAGAAATTTATAATTGAAAAAAAGGAGTTGATTAAATATAACAATGGAGATGCTGGGGATTGAACCCAGGACCTCATACATGCAAAGCATGCGCTCTACCACTGAGCTACATCCCCTTACATTATTTGAATTATTGCCACATTAATAAAATTTACTTTTGGTATAAACCGTTCGATCACCAATATTTCAAAAAGGCACTGACGAGCTTAAACCACTCTAACGAAAGAAATGACAGAAATTTATAATTGAAAAAAAGGAGTTGATTAAATATAACAATGGAGATGATGGGGATTGAACCCAGGACCTCATACATGCAAAGCATGCGCTCTACCACTGAGCTACATCCCCTTACATTATTTGAATTATTGCCACATTAATAAAATTTACTTTTGGTATAAACCGTTCGAATTAAAGTACAATTCCATGATATCAGCTATATTTCAGAAAGACACTAACGTGCTTAAGCCACTCTAACGAATTTAAGAATTAAAGTACAATTCCATGATATCACCAATGTTTCAAAAAGGCACTGACGAGCTTAAACCACTCTAAAGAAAGAAGAAAATCAGGCAGCATTACATGATTTTAGTAATATTTCAGAAAGGCACTGACGGGCTTAAGCCACTCTAACTAAATTACAATTCCATAATATCAGTTATATTTCGTAGAGAAACGGACTGGGATAAGACCCAAGATCTATGGTTTACTAGAGCAACGCTTTAACACTTGGCCACCATGTCCACCATGACAGAAATATATGCTTGAAAAATAGGAATTTTGAAAATGGAAACATAACAATGGAGATGCTGGGGATTGAACCCAGGACCTCATACATGCGAAGCATGCGCTCTACCACTGAGCTACATCCCCTTTGACTATTGGAAATTTTGCCACGTTACCAAATTTCCTTTTGAAATAAACCGTTCGAATTAAAGTACAATTCCATGATATCAGCTATATTTCAGAAAGACACTAACGTGCTTAAGCCACTCTAACGAATTTAAGAATTAAAGTACAATTCCATGATATCACCAATGTTTCAAAAAGGCACTGACGAGCTTAAACCACTCTAACGAAAGAAATGACAGAAATGTATAATTGAAAAAAAGGAGTTGATTAAATATAACAATGGAGATGCTGGGGATTGAACCCAGGACCTCATACATGCAAAGCATGCGCTCTACCACTGAGCTACATCCCCTTACATTATTTGAATTATTGCCACATTAATAAAATTTACTTTTGGTATAAACCGTTCGAATTAAAGTACAATTCCATGATATCAGCTATATTTCAGAAAGACACTAACGTGCTTAAGCCACTCTAACGAATTTAAGAATTAAAGTACAATTCCATGATATCACCAATGTTTCAAAAAGGCACTGACGAGCTTAAACCACTCTAAAGAAAGAAGAAAATCAGGCAGCATTACATGATTTTAGTAATATTTCAGAAAGGCACTGACGGGCTTAAGCCACTCTAACTAAATTACAATTCCATAATATCAGTTATATTTCGTAGAGAAACGGACTGGGATAAGACCCAAGATCTATGGTTTACTAGAGCAACGCTTTAACACTTGGCCACCATGTCCACCATGACAGAAACATATGCTTGAAAAATAGGAATTTTGAAAATGGAAACATAACAATGGAGATGCTGGGGATTGAACCCAGGACCTCATACATGCGAAGCATGCGCTCTACCACTGAGCTA
>CM042379.1:1995000-2000000 GCA_023634145.1 Thymallus thymallus | reverse complement strand
ACCAATATTTCAAAAAGGCACTGACGAGCTTAAACCACTCTAACGAAAGAAATGACAGAAATTTATAATTGAAAAAAAGGAGTTGATTAAATATAACAATGGAGATGCTGGGGATTGAACCCAGGACCTCATACATGCAAAGCATGCGCTCTACCACTGAGCTACATCCCCTTACATTATCTGAATTATTGCCACATTAATAAAATTTACTTTTGGTATAAACCGTTCGAATTAAAGTACAATTCCATGATTATCAGCTATATTTCAGAAAGACACTAACGTGCTTAAGCCACTCTAACGAATTTAAGAATTAAAGTACAATTCCATGATATCACCAATGTTTCAAAAAGGCACTGACGAGCTTAAACCACTCTAAAGAAAGAAGAAAATCAGGCAGCATTACATGATTTTAGTAATATTTCAGAAAGGCACTGACGGGCTTAAGCCACTCTAACTAAATTACAATTCCATAATATCAGTTATATTTCGTAGAGAAACGGACTGGGATAAGACCCAAGATCTATGGTTTACTAGAGCAACGCTTTAACACTTGGCCACCATGTCCACCATGACAGAAATATATGCTTGAAAAATAGGAATTTTGAAAATGGAAACATAACAATGGAGATGCTGGGGATTGAACCCAGGACTTCATACATGCAAAGCATGCGCTCTACCACTGAGCTACATCCCCTTTGACTATTGGAAAGTTTGCCACGTTACCAAATTTCCTTTTGAAATAAACCGTTCGAATTAAAGTACAATTCCATGATATCAGCTATATTTCAGAAAGACACTAACGTGCTTAAGCCACTCTAACGAATTTAAGAATTAAAGTACAATTCCATGATATCACCAATATTTCAAAAAGGCACTGACGAGCTTAAACCACTCTAACGAAAGAAATGACAGAAATTTATAATTGAAAAAAAGGAGTTGATTAAATATAACAATGGAGATGCTGGGGATTGAACCCAGGACCTCATACATGCAAAGCATGCGCTCTACCACTGAGCTACATCCCCTTACATTATTTGAATTATTGCCACATTAATAAAATTTACTTTTGGTATAAACCGTTCGAATTAAAGTACAATTCCATGATATCAGCTATATTTCAGAAAGACACTAACGTGCTTAAGCCACTCTAACGAATTTAAGAATTAAAGTACAATTCCATGATATCACCAATGTTTCAAAAAGGCACTGACGAGCTTAAACCACTCTAAAGAAAGAAGAAAATCAGGCAGCATTACATGATTTTAGTAATATTTCAGAAAGGCACTGACGGGCTTAAGCCACTCTAACTAAATTACAATTCCATAATATCAGTTATATTTCGTAGAGAAACGGACTGGGATAAGACCCAAGATCTATGGTTTACTAGAGCAACGCTTTAACACTTGGCCACCATGTCCACCATGACAGAAATATATGCTTGAAAAATAGGAATTTTGAAAATGGAAACATAACAATGGAGATGCTGGGGATTGAACCCAGGACCTCATACATGCAAAGCATGCGCTCTACCACTGAGCTACATCCCCTTTGACTATTGGAAATTTTGCCACATGAACAAAATTTCCTTTTGAAATAAACCGTTCAAATTAAAGTACAATTCCATGATATCAGCTATATTTCAGAAAGACACTAACGTGCTTAAGCCACTCTAACGAATTTAAGAATTAAAGTACAATTCCATGATATCACCAATGTTTCAAAAAGGCACTGACGAGCTTAAACCACTCTAACGAAAGAAATGACAGAAATTTATAATTGAAAAAAAGGAGTTGATTAAATATAACAATGGAGATGCTGGGGATTGAACCCAGGACCTCATACATGCAAAGCATGCGCTCTACCACTGAGCTACAACCCCTTACATTATTTGAATTATTGCCACATTAATAAAATTTACTTTTGAAATAAACCGTTCGAATTAAAGTACAATTCCATGATATCAGCTATATTTCAGAAAGACACTAACATGCTTAAGCCACTCTAACGAATTTAAGAATTAAAGTACAATTCCATGATATCACCAATATTTCAAAAAGGCACTGACGAGCTTAAACCACTCTAACGAAAGAAATGACAGAAATTTATAATTGAAAAAAAGGAGTTGATTAAATATAACAATGGAGATGCTGGGGATTGAACCCAGGACCTCATACATGCAAAGCATGCGCTCTACCACTGAGCTACATCCCCTTACATTATTTGAATTATTGCCACATTAATAAAATTTACTTTTGGTATAAACCGTTCGAATTAAAGTACAATTCCATGATATCAGCTATATTTCAGAAAGACACTAACGTGCTTAAGCCACTCTAACGAATTTAAGAATTAAAGTACAATTCCATGATATCACCAATGTTTCAAAAAGGCACTGACGAGCTTAAACCACTCTAAAGAAAGAAGAAAATCAGGCAGCATTACATGATTTTAGTAATATTTCAGAAAGGCACTGACGGGCTTAAGCCACTCTAACTAAATTACAATTCCATAATATCAGTTATATTTCGTAGAGAAACGGACTGGGATAAGACCCAAGATCTATGGTTTACTAGAGCAACGCTTTAACACTTGGCCACCATGTCCACCATGACAGAAATATATGCTTGAAAAATAGGAATTTTGAAAATGGAAACATAACAATGGAGATGCTGGGGATTGAACACAGGACCTCATACATGCAAAGCATGCGCTCTACCACTGAGCTACATCCCCTTACATTATTTGAATTATTGCCACATTAATAAAATTTACTTTTGGTATAAACCGTTCGAATTAAAGTACAATTCCATGATATCAGCTATATTTCAGAAAGACACTAACGTGCTTAAGCCACTCTAACGAATTTAAGAATTAAAGTACAATTCCATGATATCACCAATATTTCAAAAAGGCACTGACGAGCTTAAACCACTCTAACGAAAGAAATGACAGAAATTTATAATTGAAAAAAAGGAGTTGATTAAATATAACAATGGAGATGCTGGGGATTGAACCCAGGACCTCATACATGCAAAGCATGCGCTCTACCACTGAGCTACATCCCCTTACATTATTTGAATTATTGCCACATTAATAAAATTTACTTTTGGTATAAACCGTTCGAATTAAAGTACAATTCCATGATTATCAGCTATATTTCAGAAAGACACTAACGTGCTTAAGCCACTCTAACGAATTTAAGAATTAAAGTACAATTCCATGATATCACCAATGTTTCAAAAAGGCACTGACGAGCTTAAACCACTCTAAAGAAAGAAGAAAATCAGGCAGCATTACATGATTTTAGTAATATTTCAGAAAGGCACTGACGGGCTTAAGCCACTCTAACTAAATTACAATTCCATAATATCAGTTATATTTCGTAGAGAAACGGACTGGGATAAGACCCAAGATCTATGGTTTACTAGAGCAACGCTTTAACACTTGGCCACCATGTCCACCATGACAGAAATATATGCTTGAAAAATAGGAATTTTGAAAATGGAAACATAACAATGGAGATGCTGGGGATTGAACCCAGGACTTCATACATGCAAAGCATGCGCTCTACCACTGAGCTACATCCCCTTTGACTATTGGAAAGTTTGCCACGTTACCAAATTTCCTTTTGAAATAAACCGTTCGAATTAAAGTACAATTCCATGATATCAGCTATATTTCAGAAAGACACTAACGTGCTTAAGCCACTCTAACGAATTTAAGAATTAAAGTACAATTCCATGATATCACCAATATTTCAAAAAGGCACTGACGAGCTTAAACCACTCTAACGAAAGAAATGACAGAAATTTATAATTGAAAAAAAGGAGTTGATTAAATATAACAATGGAGATGCTGGGGATTGAACCCAGGACCTCATACATGCAAAGCATGCGCTCGACCACTGAGCTACATCTCCTTACATTATTTGAATTATTGCCACATTAATAAAATTTACTTTTGGTATAAACCGTTCGAATTAAAGTACAATTCCATGATATCAGCTATATTTCAGAAAGACACTAACGTGCTTAAGCCACTCTAACGAATTTAAGAATTAAAGTACAATTCCATGATATCACCAATGTTTCAAAAAGGCACTGACGAGCTTAAACCACTCTAAAGAAAGAAGAAAATCAGGCAGCATTACATGATTTTAGTAATATTTCAGAAAGGCACTGACGGGCTTAAGCCACTCTAACTAAATTACAATTCCATAATATCAGTTATATTTCGTAGAGAAACGGACTGGGATAAGACCCAAGATCTATGGTTTACTAGAGCAACGCTTTAACACTTGGCCACCATGTCCACCATGACAGAAATATATGCTTGAAAAATAGGAATTTTGAAAATGGAAACATAACAATGGAGATGCTGGGGATTGAACACAGGACCTCATAAATGCAAAGCATGCGCTCTACCACTGAGCTACATCCCCTTACATTATTTGAATTATTGCCACATTAATAAAATTTACTTTTGGTATAAACCGTTCGAATTAAAGTACAATTCCATGATATCAGCTATATTTCAGAAAGACACTAACGTGCTTAAGCCACTCTAACGAATTTAAGAATTAAAGTACAATTCCATGATATCACCAATATTTCAAAAAGGCACTGACGAGCTTAAACCACTCTAACGAAAGAAATGACAGAAATTTATAATTGAAAAAAAGGAGTTGATTAAATATAACAATGGAGATGCTGGGGATTGAACCCAGGACCTCATACATGCAAAGCATGCGCTCTACCACTGAGCTACATCCCCTTACATTATTTGAATTATTGCCACATTAATAAAATTTACTTTTGGTATAAACCGTTCGAATTAAAGTACAATTCCATGATTATCAGCTATATTTCAGAAAGACACTAACGTGCTTAAGCCACTCTAACGAATTTAAGAATTAAAGTACAATTCCATGATATCACCAATGTTTCAAAAAGGCACTGACGAGCTTAAACCACTCTAAAGAAAGAAGAAAATCAGGCAGC
>CM042379.1:1970000-1972500 GCA_023634145.1 Thymallus thymallus | reverse complement strand
GAATTAAAGTACAATTCCATGATATCAGCTATATTTCAGAAAGACACTAACGTGCTTAAGCCACTCTAACGAATTTAAGAATTAAAGTACAATTCCATGATATCACCAATGTTTCAAAAAGGCACTGACGAGCTTAAACCACTCTAAAGAAAGAAGAAAATCAGGCAGCATTACATGATTTTAGTAATATTTCAGAAAGGCACTGACGGGCTTAAGCCACTCTAACTAAATTACAATTCCATAATATCAGTTATATTTCGTAGAGAAACGGACTGGGATAAGACCCAAGATCTATGGTTTACTAGAGCAACGCTTTAACACTTGGCCACCATGTCCACCATGACAGAAATATATGCTTGAAAAATAGGAATTTTGAAAATGGAAACATAACAATGGAGATGCTGGGGATTGAACCCAGGACCTCATACATGCAAAGCATGCGCTCTACCACTGAGCTACATCCCCTTACATTATTTGAATTATTGCCACATTAATAAAATTTACTTTTGGTATAAACCGTTCGAATTAAAGTACAATTCCATGATATCAGCTATATTTCAGAAAGACACTAACGTGCTTAAGCCACTCTAACGAATTTAAGAATTAAAGTACAATTCCATGATATCACCAATATTTCAAAAAGGCACTGACGAGCTTAAACCACTCTAACGAAAGAAATGACAGAAATTTATAATTGAAAAAAAGGAGTTGATTAAATATAACAATGGAGATGCTGGGGATTGAACCCAGGACCTCATACATGCAAAGCATGCGCTCTACCACTGAGCTACATCCCCTTACATTATTTGAATTATTGCCACATTAATAAAATTTACTTTTGGTATAAACCGTTCGAATTAAAGTACAATTCCATGATATCAGCTATATTTCAGAAAGACACTAACGTGCTTAAGCCACTCTAACGAATTTAAGAATTAAAGTACAATTCCATGATATCACCAATATTTCAAAAAGGCACTGACGAGCTTAAACCACTCTAACGAAAGAAATGACAGAAATTTATAATTGAAAAAAAGGAGTTGATTAAATATAACAATGGAGATGCTGGGGATTGAACCCAGGACCTCATACATGCAAAGCATGCGCTCTACCACTGAGCTACATCTCCTTTGACTATTGGAAATTTTGCCACGTTTCCAAATTTCCTTTTGAAATAAACCGTTCAAATTAAAGTACAATTCCATGATATCAGCTATATTTCAGAAAGACACTAACGTGCTTAAGCCACTCTAACGAATTTAAGAATTAAAGTACAATTCCATGATATCACCAATGTTTCAAAAAGGCACTGACGAGATTAAACCACTCTAAAGAAAGAAATGACAGAAATTTATAATTGAAAAAAAGGAGTTGATTAAATATAACAATGGAGATGATGGGGATTGAACCCAGGACCTCATACATGCGAAGCATGCGCTCTACCACTGAGCTACATCCCCTTACATTATTTGAATTATTGCCACATTAATAAAATTTACTTTTGGTATAAACCGTTCGAATTAAAGTACAATTCCATGATATCAGCTATATTTCAGAAAGACACTAACGTGCTTAAGCCACTCTAACGAATTTAAGAATTAAAGTACAATTCCATGATATCACCAATGTTTCAAAAAGGCACTTACGAGCTTAAACCACTCTAAAGAAAGAAGAAAATCAGGCAGCATTACATGATTTTAGTAATATTTCAGAAAGGCACTGACGGGCTTAAGCCACTCTAACTAAATTACAATTCCATAATATCAGTTATATTTCGTAGAGAAACGGACTGGGATAAGACCCAAGATCTATGGTTTACTAGAGCAACGCTTTAACACTTGGCCACCATGTCCACCATGACAGAAATATATGCTTGAAAAATAGGAATTTTGAAAATGGAAACATAACAATGGAGATGCTGGGGATTGAACCCAGGACCTCATACATGCAAAGCATGCGCTCTACCACTGAGCTACATCCCCTTTGACTATTGGAAATTTTGCCACGTTACCAAATTTCCTTTTGAAATAAACCGTTCGAATTAAAGTACAATTCCATGATATCAGCTATATTTCAGAAAGACACTAACGTGCTTAAGCCACTCTAACGAATTTAAGAATTAAAGTACAATTCCATGATATCACCAATATTTCAAAAAGGCACTGACGAGCTTAAACCACTCTAAAGAAAGAAGAAAATCAGGCAGCATTACATGATTTTAGTAATATTTCAGAAAGGCACTGACGGGCTTAAGCCACTCTAACTAAATTACAATTCCATAATATCAGTTATATTTCGTAGAGAAACGGACTGGGATAAGACCCAAGATCTATGGTTTACTAGAGCAACGCTTTAACACTTGGCCACCATGTCCACCATGACAGAAATATATGCTTGAAAAATAGGAATTTTGAAAATGGAAACATAACAATGGAGATGCTGGGGATTGAACCCAGGACCTCATACATGCAAAGCATGCGCTCTACCACTGAGCTACATC
>CM042379.1:1955000-1957500 GCA_023634145.1 Thymallus thymallus | reverse complement strand
GAACCCAGGACCTCATACATGCAAAGCATGCGCTCTACCACTGAGCTACATCCCCTTAGATTATTTAAATTATTGCCACATTAATAAAATTTACTTTCGGTATAAACCGTTCGAATTAAAGTACAATTCCATGATATCAGCTATATTTCAGAAAGACACTAACGTGCTTAAGCCACTCTAACGAATTTAAGAATTAAAGTACAATTCCATGATATCACCAATGTTTCAAAAAGGCACTGACGAGCTTAAACCACTCTAAAGAAAGAAGAAAATCAGGCAGCATTACATGATTTTAGTAATATTTCAGAAAGGCACTGACGGGCTTAAGCCACTCTAACTAAATTACAATTCCATAATATCAGTTATATTTCGTAGAGAAACGGACTGGGATAAGACCCAAGATCTATGGTTTACTAGAGCAACGCTTTAACACTTGGCCACCATGTCCACCATGACAGAAATATATGCTTGAAAAATAGGAATTTTGAAAATGGAAACATAACAATGGAGATGCTGGGGATTGAACCCAGGACCTCATACATGCAAAGCATGCGCTCTACCACTGAGCTACATCCCCTTACATTATTTGAATTATTGCCACATTAATAAAATTTACTTTTGGTATAAACCGTTCGAATTAAAGTACAATTCCATGATATCAGCTATATTTCAGAAAGACACTAATGTGCTTAAGCCACTCTAACGAATTTAAGAATTAAAGTACAATTCCATGATATCACCAATGTTTCAAAAAGGCACTGACGAGCTTTAACCACTCTAAAGAAAGAAGAAAATCAGGCAGCATTACATGATTTTAGTAATATTTCAGAAAGGCACTGACGGGCTTAAGCCACTCTAACTAAATTACAATTCCATAATATCAGTTATATTTCGTAGAGAAACGGACTGGGATAAGACCCAAGATCTATGGTTTACTAGAGCAACGCTTTAACACTTGGCCACCATGTCCACCATGACAGAAATATATGCTTGAAAAATAGGAATTTTGAAAATGGAAACATAACAATGGAGATGCTGGGGATTGAACCCAGGACCTCATACATGCAAAGCATGCGCTCTACCACTGAGCTACATCCCCTTACATTATCTGAATTATTGCCACATTAACAAAATTTACTTTTGGTATAAACCGTTCGAATTAAAGTACAATTCCATGATATCAGCTATATTTCAGAAAGACACTAACGTGCTTAAGCCACTCTAACGAATTTAAGAATTAAAGTACAATTCCATGATATCACCAATGTTTCAAAAAGGCACTGACGAGCTTAAACCACTCTAAAGAAAGAAGAAAATCAGGCAGCATTACATGATTTTAGTAATATTTCAGAAAGGCACTGACGGGCTTAAGCCACTCTAACTAAATTACAATTCCATAATATCAGTTATATTTCGTAGAGAAACGGACTGGGATAAGACCCAAGATCTATGGTTTACTAGAGCAACGCTTTAACACTTGGCCACCATGTCCACCATGACAGAAATATATGCTTGAAAAATAGGAATTTTGAAAATGGAAACATAACAATGGAGATGCTGGGGATTGAACCCAGGACCTCATACATGCAAAGCATGCGCTCTACCACTGAGCTACATCCCCTTTGACTATTGGAAATTTTGCCACGTTACCAAATTTCCTTTTGAAATAAACCGTTCGAATTAAAGTACAATTCCATGATATCAGCTATATTTCAGAAAGACACTAACGTGCTTAAGCCACTCTAACGAATTTAAGAATTAAAGTACAATTCCATGATATCACCAATATTTCAAAAAGGCACTGACGAGCTTAAACCACTCTAAAGAAAGAAGAAAATCAGGCAGCATTACATGATTTTAGTAATATTTCAGAAAGGCACTGACGGGCTTAAGCCACTCTAACTAAATTACAATTCCATAATATCAGTTATATTTCGTAGAGAAACGGACTGGGATAAGACCCAAGATCTATGGTTTACTAGAGCAACGCTTTAACACTTGGCCACCATGTCCACCATGACAGAAATATATGCTTGAAAAATAGGAATTTTGAAAATGGAAACATAACAATGGAGATGCTGGGGATTGAACCCAGGACCTCATACATGCAAAGCATGCGCTCTACCACTGAGCTACATCCCCTTACATTATTTGAATTATTGCCACATTAATAAAATTTACTTTTGGTATAAACCGTTCGAATTAAAGTACAATTCCATGATATCAGCTATATTTCAGAAAGACACTAACGTGCTTAAGCCACTCTAACGAATTTAAGAATTAAAGTACAATTCCATGATATCACCAATGTTTCAAAAAGGCACTGACGAGCTTAAACCACTCTAACGAAAGAAATGACAGAAATTTATAATTGAAAAAAAGGAGTTGATTAAATATAACAATGGAGATGCTGGGGATTGAACCCAGGACCTCATACATGCAAAGCATGCGCTCTACCACTGAGCTACATCCCCTTACATTATTTGAATTATTGCCACAT
>CM042379.1:1942500-1950000 GCA_023634145.1 Thymallus thymallus | reverse complement strand
AAGAATTAAAGTACAATTCCATGATATCACCAATGTTTCAAAAAGGCACTGACGAGCTTAAACCACTCTAAAGAAAGAAGAAAATCAGGCAGCATTACATGATTTTAGTAATATTTCAGAAAGGCACTGACGGGCTTAAGCCACTCTAACTAAATTACAATTCCATAATATCAGTTATATTTCGTAGAGAAACGGACTGGGATAAGACCCAAGATCTATGGTTTACTAGAGCAACGCTTTAACACTTGGACACCATGTCCACCATGACAGAAATATATGCTTGAAAAATAGGAATTTTGAAAATGGAAACATAACAATGGAGATGCTGGGGATGGAACCCAGGACCTCATACATGCGAAGCATGCGCTCTACCACTGAGCTACATCCCCTTTGACTATTGGAAATTTTGCCACATGAACAAAATTTCCTTTTGAAATAAACCGTTCGAATTAAAGTACAATTCCATGATATCAGCTATATTTCAGAAAGACACTAACGTGCTTAAGCCACTCTAACGAATTTAAGAATTAAAGTACAATTCCATGATATCACCAATGTTTCAAAAAGCTTAAACCACTCTAACGAAAGAAAAGAATTCAGGCAGCATTCCATGATATCAGCTATATTTCATTAAGACATTGACGTGCTTAAGCCACTCTAACGAATTTAAGATTTAAAGTACAATTCCATGATATCACCAATGTTTCAAAAAGGCACTGACGAGCTTAAACCACTCTAAAGAAAGAAATGACAGAAATTTATAATTGAAAAAAAGGAGTTGATTAAATATAACAATGGAGGTGGTGGGGATTGAACCCAGGACCTCATACATGCAAAGCATGCGCTCTACCACTGAGCTACATCCCCTTTGACTATTGGAAATTTTGCCACATGAACAAAATTTCCTTTTGAAATAAACCGTTCGAATTAAAGTACAATTCCATGATATCAGCTATATTTCAGAAAGACACTAACGTGCTTAAGCCACTCTAACGAATTTAAGAATTAAAGTACAATTCCATGATATCACCAATGTTTCAAAAAGGCACTGACGAGATTAAACCACTCTAAAGAAAGAAATGACAGAAATTTATAATTGAAAAAAAGGAGTTGATTAAATATAACAATGGAGATGCTGGGGATTGAACCCAGGACCTTATACATGCGAAGCATGCGCTCTACCACTGAGCTACATCCCCTTACATTATTTGAATTATTGCCACATTAATAAAATTTCCTTTTGAAATAAACCGTTCGAATTAAAGTACAATTCCATGATATCAGCTATATTTCAGAAAGACACTAACGTGCTTAAGCCACTCTAACGAATTTAAGAATTAAAGTACAATTCCATGATATCACCAATATTTCAAAAAGGCACTGACGAGCTTAAACCACTCTAACGAAAGAAATGACAGAAATTTATAATTGAAAAAAAGGAGTTGATTAAATATAACAATGGAGATGCTGGGGATTGAACCCAGGACCTCATACATGCAAAGCATGCGCTCTACCACTGAGCTACATCCCCTTACATTATTTGAATTATTGCCACATTAATAAAATTTACTTTTGGTATAAACCGTTCGAATTAAAGTACAATTCCATGATTATCAGCTATATTTCAGAAAGACACTAACGTGCTTAAGCCACTCTAACGAATTTAAGAATTAAAGTACAATTCCATGATATCACCAATGTTTCAAAAAGGCACTGACGAGCTTAAACCACTCTAAAGAAAGAAGAAAATCAGGCAGCATTACATGATTTTAGTAATATTTCAGAAAGGCACTAACGTGCTTAAGCCACTCTAACGAATTTAAGAATTAAAGTACAATTCCATGATATCACCAATATTTCAAAAAGGCACTGACGAGCTTAAACCACTCTAACGAAAGAAATGACAGAAATTTATAATTGAAAAAAAGGAGTTGATTAAATATAACAATGGAGATGCTGGGGATTGAACCCAGGACCTCATACATGCAAAGCATGCGCTCTACCACTGAGCTACATCCCCTTACATTATTTAAATTATTGCCACATTAATAAAATTTACTTTCGGTATAAACCGTTCAAATTAAAGTACAATTCCATGATATCAGCTATATTTCAGAAAGACACTAACGTGCTTAAGCCACTCTAACGAATTTAAGAATTAAAGTACAATTCCATGATATCACCAATGTTTCAAAAAGGCACTGACGAGCTTAAACCACTCTAAAGAAGAGCTGAGCTACATCCCCTTTGACTATTGGAAATTTTGCCACATGAACAAAATTTCCTTTTGAAATAAACCGTTCAAATTAAAGTACAATTCCATGATATCAGCTATATTTCAGAAAGACACTAACGTGCTTAAGCCACTCTAACGAATTTAAGAATTAAAGTACAATTCCATGATATCACCAATGTTTCAAAAAGCTTAAACCACTCTAACGAAAGAAAGAATCCACGCAGCATTCCATGATATCAGCTATATTTCATTAAGACATTGACGTGCTTAAGCCACTCTAACGAATTTAAGAATTAAAGTACAATTCCATGATATCACCAATGTTTCAAAAAGGCACTGAGGAGCTTAAACCACTCTAACGAAAGAAATGACAGAAATGTATAATTGAAAAAAAGGAGTTGATTAAATATAACAATGGAGATGCTGGGGATTGAACCCAGGACCTCATACATGCAAAGCATGCGCTCTACCACTGAGCTACATCCCCTTTGACTATTGGAAATTTTGCCACATGAACAAAATTTCCTTTTGAAATAAACCGTTCAAATTAAAGTACAATTCCATGATATCAGCTATATTTCAGAAAGACACTAACGTGCTTAAGCCACTCTAACGAATTTAAGAATTAAAGTACAATTCCATGATATCACCAATGTTTCAAAAAGGCACTGACGAGCTTAAACCACTCTAACGAAAGAAATGACAGAAATTTATAATTGAAAAAAAGGAGTTGATTAAATATAGCAATGGAGATGCTGGGGATTGAACCCAGGACCTCATACATGCGAAGCATGCGCTCTACCACTGAGCTACATCCCCTTTGACTATTGGAAATTTTGCCACGTTACCAAATTTCCTTTTGAAATAAACCGTTCGAATTAAAGTACAATTCCATGATATCAGCTATATTTCAGAAAGACACTAACGTGCTTAAGCCACTCTAACGAATTTAAGAATTAAAGTACAATTCCATGATATCACCAATGTTTCAAAAAGCTTAAACCACTCTAACGAAAGAAAGAATTCAGGCAGCATTCCATGATATCAGCTATATTTCATTAAGACATTGACGTGCTTAAGCCACTCTAAAGAATTTAAGAATTAAAGTACAATTCCATGATATCACCAATGTTTCAAAAAGGCACTGACGAGCTTAAACCACTCTAAAGAAAGAAGAAAATCAGGCAGCATTACATGATTTTAGTAATATTTCAGAAAGGCACTGACGGGCTTAAGCCACTCTAACTAAATTACAATTCCATAATATCAGTTATATTTCGTAGAGAAACGGACTGGGATAAGACCCAAGATCTATGGTTTACTAGAGCAACGCTTTAACACTTGGACACCATGTCCACCATGACAGAAATATATGCTTGAAAAATAGGAATTTTGAAAATGGAAACATAACAATGGAGATGCTGGGGATGGAACCCAGGACCTCATACATGCGAAGCATGCGCTCTACCACTGAGCTACATCCCCTTTGACTATTGGAAATTTTGCCACATGAACAAAATTTCCTTTTGAAATAAACCGTTCGAATTAAAGTACAATTCCATGATATCAGCTATATTTCAGAAAGACACTAACGTGCTTAAGCCACTCTAACGAATTTAAGAATTAAAGTACAATTCCATGATATCACCAATGTTTCAAAAAGCTTAAACCACTCTAACGAAAGAAAAGAATTCAGGCAGCATTCCATGATATCAGCTATATTTCATTAAGACATTGACGTGCTTAAGCCACTCTAACGAATTTAAGATTTAAAGTACAATTCCATGATATCACCAATGTTTCAAAAAGGCACTGACGAGCTTAAACCACTCTAAAGAAAGAAATGACAGAAATTTATAATTGAAAAAAAGGAGTTGATTAAATATAACAATGGAGGTGGTGGGGATTGAACCCAGGACCTCATACATGCAAAGCATGCGCTCTACCACTGAGCTACATCCCCTTTGACTATTGGAAATTTTGCCACATGAACAAAATTTCCTTTTGAAATAAACCGTTCGAATTAAAGTACAATTCCATGATATCAGCTATATTTCAGAAAGACACTAACGTGCTTAAGCCACTCTAACGAATTTAAGAATTAAAGTACAATTCCATGATATCACCAATGTTTCAAAAAGCTTAAACCACTCTAACGAAAGAAAGAATCCACGCAGCATTCCATGATATCAGCTATATTTCATTAAGACATTGACGTGCTTAAGCCACTCTAACGAATTTAAGAATTAAAGTACAATTCCATGATATCACCAATGTTTCAAAAAGGCACTGACGAGCTTAAACCACTCTAACGAAAGAAATGACAGAAATGTATAATTGAAAAAAAGGAGTTGATTAAATATAACAATGGAGATGCTGGGGATTGAACCCAGGACCTCATACATGCAAAGCATGCGCTTTACCACTGAGCTACATCCCCTTACATTATTTGAATTATTGCCACATTAATAAAATTTACTTTTGGTATAAACCGTTCGAATTAAAGTACAATTCCATAATATCAGTTATATTTCGTAGAGAAACGGACTGGGATAAGACCCAAGATCTATGGTTTACTAGAGCAACGCTTCAACACTTGGCCACCATGTCCACCATGACACATCCCCTTACATTATTTGAATTATTGCCACATTAATAAAATTTACTTTTGGTATAAACCGTTCGAATTAAAGTACAATTCCATGATATCAGCTATATTTCAGAAAGACACTAACGTGCTTAAGCCACTCTAACGAATTTAAGAATTAAAGTACAATTCCATGATATCACCAATGTTTCAAAAAGGCACTGACGAGCTTAAACCACTCTAAAGAAAGAAGAAAATCAGGCAGCATTACATGATTTTAGTAATATGACTATTGGAAATTTTGCCACATGAACAAAATTTCCTTTTGAAATAAACCGTTCGAATTAAAGTACAATTCCATGATATCAGCTATATTTCAGAAAGACACTAACGTGCTTAAGCCACTCTAACGAATTTAAGAATTAAAGTACAATTCCATGATATCACCAATGTTTCAAAAAGGCACTGACGAGCTTAAACCACTCTAACGAAAGAAATGACAGAAATGTATAATTGAAAAAAAGGAGTTGATTAAATATAACAATGGAGATGCTGGGGATTGAACCCAGGACCTCATACATGCAAAGCATGCGCTCTACCACTGAGCTACATCCCCTTACATTATTTGAATTATTGCCACATTAATAAAATTTACTTTTGGTATAAACCGTTCGAATTAAAGTACAATTCCATAATATCAGTTATATTTCGTAGAGAAACGGACTGGGATAAGACCCAAGATCTATGGTTTACTAGAGCAACGCTTTAACACTTGGCCACCATGTCCACCATGACACATCCCCTTACATTATTTGAATTATTGCCACATTAATAAAATTTACTTTTGGTATAAACCGTTCGAATTAAAGTACAATTCCATGATATCAGCTATATTTCAGAAAGACACTAACGTGCTTAAGCCACTCTAACGAATTTAAGAATTAAAGTACAATTCCATGATATCACCAATGTTTCAAAAAGGCACTGACGAGCTTAAACCACTCTAAAGAAAGAAGAAAATCAGGCAGCATTACATGATTTTAGTAATATTTCAGAAAGGCACTGACGGGCTTAAGCCACTCTAACTAAATTACAATTCCATAATATCAGTTATATTTCGTAGAGAAACGGACTGGGATAAGACCCAAGATCTATGGTTTACTAGAGCAACGCTTTAACACTTGGCCACCATGTCCACCATGACAGAAATATATGCTTGAAAAATAGGAATTTTGAAAATGGAAACCTAACAATGGAGATGCTGGGGATTGAACCCAGGACCTCATACATGCGAAGCATGCGCTCTACCACTGAGCTACATCGCCTTTGACTATTTGAAATTTTGCCACGTTACCAAATTTCCTTTTGAAATAAACCGTTCGAATTAAAGTACAATTCCATGATATCAGCTATATTTCAGAAAGACACTAACGTGCTTAAGCCACTCTAACGAATTTAAGAATTAAAGTACAATTCCATGATATCACCAATATTTCAAAAAGGCACTGACGAGCTTAAACCACTCTAACGAAAGAAATGACAGAAATTTATAATTGAAAAAAAGGAGTTGATTAAATATAACAATGGAGATGCTGGGGATTGAACCCAGGACCTCATACATGCAAAGCATGCGCTCTACCACTGAGCTACATCCCCTTACATTATTTGAATTATTGCCACATTAATAAAATGTACTTTTGGTATAAACCGTTCGAATTAAAGTACAATTCCATGATATCAGCTATATTTCAGAAAGACACTAACGTGCTTAAGCCACTCTAACGAATTTAAGAATTAAAGTACAATTCCATGATATCACCAATGTTTCAAAAAGGCACTGACGAGCTTAAACCACTCTAAAGAAAGAAGAAAATCAGGCAGCATTACATGATTTTAGTAATATTTCAGAAAGGCACTGACGGGCTTAAGCCACTCTAACTAAATTACAATTCCATAATATCAGTTATATTTCGTAGAGAAACGGACTGGGATAAGACCCAAGATCTATGGTTTACTAGAGGAACGCTTTAACACTTGGCCACCATGTCCACCATGACAGAAATATATGCTTGAAAAATAGGAATTTTGAAAATGGAAACATAACAATGGAGATGCTGGGGATTGAACCCAGGACCTCATACATGCAAAGCATGCGCTCTACCACTGAGCTACATCCCCTTACATTATTTGAATTATTGCCACATTAATAAAATTTACTTTTGGTATAAACCGTTCGAATTAAAGTACAATTCCATGATATCAGCTATATTTCAGAAAGACACTAACGTGCTTAAGCCACTCTAACGAATTTAAGAATTAAAGTACAATTCCATGATATCACCAATGTTTCAAAAAGGCACTGACGAGCTTAAACCACTCTAAAGAAAGAAGAAAATCAGGCAGCATTACATGATTTTAGTAATATTTCAGAAAGGCACTGACGGGCTTAAGCCACTCTAACTAAATTACATTTCCATAATATCAGTTATATTTCGTAGAGAAACGGACTGGGATAAGACCCAAGATCTATGGTTTACTAGAGCAACGCTTTAACACTTGGCCACCATGTCCACCATGACAGAAATATATGCTTGAAAAATAGGAATTTTGAAAATGGAAACATAACAATGGAGATGCTGGGGATTGAACCCAGGACCTCATACATGCAAAGCATGCG